>CALYLW010000491.1:34101-128481 GCA_944989445.1 Ampullaceana balthica | reverse complement strand
AGGTCTTAACTTAGTATCTTGAACTTGAGGTCTTATCTTAGTATCTTGAACTTGAGGTCTTATCTTAATATCTTGAACTTGAGGTCTTAACTTAGTATCTTGAACTTGAGGTCTTAACTTAGTATCTTGAACTTGAGGTCTTATCTTAGTATCTTGAACTTGAGGTCTTATCTTAGTATCTTGAACTTGAGGTCTTAACTTAGTATCTTGAACTTGAGGTCTTAACTTAGTATCTTGAACTTGAGGTCTTAACTTAGTATCTTGAACTTGAGGTCTTATCTTAGTATCTTGAACTTGAGGTCTTAACTTAGTATCTTGAACTTGAGGTCTTAACTTAGTATCTTGAACTTGAGGTCTTATCTTAGTATCTTGAACTTGAGGTCTTATCTTAGTATCTTGAACTTGAGGTCTTAACTTAGTATCTTGAACTTGAGGTCTTATCTTAGTATCTTGAACTTGAGGTCTTAACTTAGTATCTTGAACTTGAGGTCTTAACTTAGTATCTTGAACTTGAGGTCTTATCTTAGTATCTTGAACTTGAGGTCTTAACTTAGTATCTTGAACTTGAGGTCTTAACTTAGTATCTTGAACTTGAGGTCTTATCTTAGTATCTTGAACTTGAGGTCTTATCTTAGTATCTTGAACTTGAGGTCTTATCTTAGTATCTTGAACTTGAGGTCTTATCTTAGTATCTTGAACTTGAGGTCTTAACTTAGTATCTTGAACTTGAGGTCTTGTCTTAGTATCTTGAACTTGAGGTCTTATCTTAGTATCTTGAACTTGAGGTCTTATCTTAGTATCTTGAACTTGAGGTCTTAACTTAGTATCTTGAACTTGAGGTCTTATCTTAGTATCTTGAACTTGAGGTCTTATCTTAGTATCTTGAACTTGAGGTCTTATTTTAGTATCTTGAACTTGAGGTCTTATCTTAGTATCTTGAACTTGAGGTCTTATCTTAGTATCTTGAACTTGAGGTCTTATCTTAGTATCTTGAACTTGAGGTCTTATCTTAGTATCTTGAACTTGAGGTCTTATCTTATTATCTTGAACTTGAGGTCTTAACTTAGTATCTTGAACTTGATTTCTTAACTTAGTATCTTGAACTTGATTTCCTTAAATGATATTCGGGACACATAGTGTTGTAGAGTCGCTTAAATTTGACACGCTGGAATTCTTCAAATTAAAACGATTTTCATGCATTCTACAAGGGTATGACTATTGAATATTGCATTTTATAATTCGGCTGAAATTTTAACATAGATTTGTTTAGCTATGAAATTTACTTTTGGAGCCGCAATGTGTTTAGTTATTGGAATAGCTTAAGAATTACTGAGTTAAATAAAATTTTACAATAATGGTCATAATAATATATTTTTATTTTGTCTCTTTTTCCATACTTACAGTACTAGCTCGTAACAAAATTTAATAGAGGTGCTGCTCTAAAGAATTTGTATCCATTATTCAGTGGTGTAGTGCTAAATTTTAACACTAGACTGAAACAAGTATACTTGATATCACTGGATTTGCTACTGTTTTATACTTTCCTTTGACAATGAATTAAAACTTAAGGATTTTATGTTGCACAAATTGTAAATATATATAAAGATATAAAGATGAAGAAAATATATTAAGTGTTCCACAGTCCATACACGAGACACAGCTGACACTGAGGAGGCTGTGCAGTTTTTGCATATCCCAGCTCTAAGGAGATGAGGCATTTTGCATAGTTAAAGTGCCCATCCGTTAAACGAATGTCCCAGGAGGACGTTGAACTGGCCAACGTCCGTTGTCTCGATAAGACGAGCTTGCCATTGCTGTGCCGCCAGACGCTCAGATGATAACGGTACAGCTCATGGATAAAACCCGACAGCTATCACGGCCAATAGGGCTAATAGAAACAGCCCGGCTTACGGGTGGGCTTTGGATCTAATTGCGTAGTTTAGTGTCTGTCTAAACAAGTCTTGGTGTTTCAGTTACTAACGCTTACCGTAACAACATAGCCTCGTTGATTTTTAAATAATTATAATTTTTTTTTAATTCTCTCATTGTCTCATAATTTTTTAAAATGCAATTATGTCAAAGAGCTTCAAAGAAAGATGTACCGTTACTTTAAGACTATTTGAGAGCACCTTAATTGTTCGGTAACGGCCAAAAAGCACTTCTAAATATAAGTAACACTTATGCAGAAAGCAGTGATGGAAATCAAATTGAAACTGAACTACAGAGCACGAAATCGAAAAAATTCTGACCAGTCACAAAACGAAACAACCAGAATTATGGGGGGATTTAATTTCGAGTATTTTACTTTAAACCTCGGAAAATGTTACCAAATGATTCTGTCTAAAATGAAATAATATTTTTTTTATTTTGCCCATTATCATTAAGTTACTTATATTAATTACAAATGCATTAATTAATTTATTTCGAATATAATCTTGCTTCTTTGACAGCTTTTTTGAAGTCTGACTCAACTTAATATTGCACAACTAGATACGACCCGCGGCGTAGCATACGCCGCAGAATTACTCATCATAGATAGTGAAAATAACGGGGGGAGGGGGTGAGAGAACGGACACAAACAGCAGCACGAAGCAATGAAAAAAAGCTAGTAATCATGGAGACATGCGTACTGCGGTTGTTGTTACCTGCCCCCACCCTTTATTACTACCACCCCTTGCCAACCATAAACTGTGATTAGCCGACCCTAGCGAGGGTTAGTCATGTTCACAAAAAAGGGGGAAAAGAACGGGCAAAAACAAACATTTTAAAATAATTATAAAAATTTTCCCCCATGTGGCTGGAGCCCAGGAATTTCCGCGTGCAAGGCGGACGTGATAACCACTATACTACGAATGATATGTTATTCTGTGAAGGAACAACACGAGTGAACGCAAGAAACATTGCTGCGCACACACACACTTTTTTTTCTTTTCATCCCGCAAGGCTTGGCAACTGTGATCTGTCATTCGTCATGCTCATTTGCACGTACTCGCTTTGGTGAATTATATTTATAGATTGATGCGCAGTTTCGAAGCCTAAAAACAATACAACCAAAAACAAGACAGGGACAAGAACAAACTTCTAAAAAGGAGCATTTGAGGCAAATAATCTTGCTATTCACCCATTCATCCGTCCGTCCATCCAAGCGCCTGTTTTGTCTTTCAGTCTATCTACAGATATCTTTTTTGTCTGGAAAGCTATACAATATCTAACTGATGTACTTTACTCTCTTCTAAACGGTATGTCAATAAATTCAAATTACGTACATCAAGAGGTGGCATTTCCTGTTTCCCATTTGTAAGGAACAAGAGCATTCTTGGCCCATTCCTCTCCTAAACGCCCAGTGCTACGTCACAAGTAATAATGATAACAACATCAACTGATATAAGATTCCATTTGCCCTCTGCTCTTCCACTTGGATGATCCCGCCAAATCCCCACACACATCATACATATAATAGAAGTAGTTTACATCATTCGACGCTTTCCTGCTTTTAGCAAATTAATTAGAAAGCAAGAAGAAAGAGAGATGTGTATTTCATCCCAGCCTGGGCTCATATAATATTGTTTTGGCTCCCTCCCATGTTGTTGTTATTTATTTTTATTTTTTATTTCGTGGGGGGGGGGTGCGAAGTAGACGTGTGTGGGTCACAGTAAACTTAGCCCCCTCCTACCCCCTTTAAACTCTGTTGTGGCAGGGCATCCTGACACTCGCTGCCGGGTAGTATAACCGGACTACTCGGACATTTTACCATTGGATCCAGGAATAGATAACCCATGCCTTTGTGTAACGGCTTCCATTTGAAAGATAAGAAGAAGAAAAAAAAAGCCACTTCCACAGTTAAGTATAAAAACCACATCCCATTTGTGGGAGGCTGTTAGGGTTAGATTCAAAGAGGGGTCGTAGGGTCACAGATATTTTAACATTTCATAAATTTGAAATTCTGAACGCTGTCTGTCGCCAAGGGAAAATATTGCCTTAACGTTTTTTGTGATTTTTTTTCTTCTACACATTTCCCCTGGAGGGGAGCAGCCATTCTCAATCAGTAGTCTTCTAGGGTAATTGGTTGTGGGGACCATTTCTGGATCCATACATTAAAGTTGGTAAGTGGTTACCGAGAGATTTTTATACAATTATGTCTGCAGTCAGTGGTAAAACCATGCAATTAAGATGTGGTATTTTACAAATATTTTTTGTTGTTTTCCTTCTTTGTTTATTTGCTTTGCATTTAGGTGGAAACATACTCGACACACTCCATTTTTAAACAATTTTCACTGGAAAAAAAGTGGCGGGGAGGGATTAATGAAAAGAAAAAAGCTTCAATTAGTAGACTAACACTAACACTGGTGTCCTTACTTACGTCACTGGCTGTCATACAATCTGCGCAGCGATTTATTTTCGAACATTACTCTTAAAAGTTATAAACATGAATTCGATTATGAGCCGTTTTTCCGCCGCTCCAAAACTAAAGCTTTGATCAATAATTTATTTTAGTTCTTTTAGATTATTCTTTTCTAAAATTTCCAACAAAATATACTTTAATTTTTTTAAATTGATAATTTATATTAGAAAATAAGTGAGCATCCTGGATTTAATTCATATAACAACAGTTATTTTCTCCAAACATGATTGAATATTTGTCAGACTCGACTCCTCAAATCACTAAATAATTAATATGAATGTCTGACTCTTCCTTTGTTGACAGCACTATGACACGTTGCTTGAAATCGCATACTTTCATTTAGAATATGTTCTCACAATAAAACTAACCCACTTGCCCACGGCGTGAAGACATCTGACTTCATGTCTCGGAGAAACTGACAGAATTTTCGGAAATATTTTATTTCCCCTGTCCTTCTAATAAACTAGAATAAAAAACAAGCTAAAAAAAGTTAAAGTAGCTTCACACAAAATAGACCACTTCTCTTCTTAGGCCGGCTTTCTTCTGTCTAAAATGACGGTTGTTTTCATTTTCACTGAACTTTGCTACAAAGGGAAGGACATAATTAAATCAGGACGTAATTCAAAGCGCGTACCGAGCTCTTCCATAAAAACATTGGCGTGCTTGGTCCTTGGCGAATTCTAAACGGATCTGGACGGTATGTAATAAAAGTAGCTTGTTGTCTATAATGTTTACGAAAAACATAAAGTACTCGTAAACTTGGTAATTCTGTGTAAATCAGAGGGTCTGGGCCAATCTTGTAGAATTGCAACTTTCCCCCAGGAATCAGAATTCATCATCTAAGCGTTTTCTCTCGAAATCTGTCCATCTGTTGTCTCGGAAACTACATGGCAGCTAAATTATGTTTTTATTTTTTACTTTACTGATATTTGTTCCCTGGAGAAGATTTCTTGCTGCCAAAGCTCGCTATTCTCTTGTTTCCATTTTTTAAAATTGTGTTTTTTGTTTTACCGCAACTCGATTGACATACTTCTTTTTTTGACCTTAAATGTTTGCAACCATGTTTATCAAAATGAAAATGAAATTCGAACTTTTCCAGTATGAATGGACAACGATAATAACAAGGACATATAATATTGAACAAATAACGATATGTATTTTTTAAATACAAAGTTTAATATAATAAAGTACAAACATTTAACTAACGTTGTTTTATAAATATTATATATATATATTTTTAAAAATTGGGACATACATGATTCAATATAATACCAATATTTTAAAAACCGCATCTTGAATTATTCAGTATGTTTGTTGAAAGTACAAAAGATATATGTATGTAGCTAGTTGTTGTTGAGCATGTGTCTGTCAGGGAATAGAGACGTATTCCTTTTTAGCATATATTCGATCAAACGCAAATGAGGAAGATGAATGTGTTAATTTTATTATGTTTATTAGTTTGTTTTCTGTCTAAGAAAGAGTATAAAACAACAAGAAAAATACAGAGAGGATCTAGAAAGGTGCTTTTTAACGGAAGAAAATGTCACGTCGAATTCTGAAGGAATGTGACTTTCAACAGGTTTAATAAATTCCTTTACATATGTACACTTTTTTAAAATTATAGGTGGAGAATTCCACAAAACATCATTCTCGGTAGCCTTTATCGCTCCAACGAAACTTATCCGACATGTACCGTGTATAGAAATGACCCTATGTTATGTTCCTAAGTAAACGGTGAGTATTATTGACGATCGGTCTAACAGTGCGATGGAAGCTGCCCCCGTAACCTTTGTTTAGAAGCGATCACAAGCATCTCTGGAGACCATGCACACGATTCTCATTATTGAGAAACTTACCGGACCCCCATATTTTTTCCTTTCATTAATAGACACAATAACACGCATCTGTGCGATGAAAGATCTTTAAGGAATAACTATTTTATCACTTATTTTAGATATTAGATCTCTCATAGCGTTGTTGTAGCCCCTTTATTTCAACTTTTAGAAACATCAAGTTACTTATTAATAAAATACAATGGACATACATTAACATAATTTGAATACGCCCAAAGACTCATTTCCAAGAAACAACGGACCAAACAACGTCCTTGACACCTCAGCACACACGTGGCGCCCAAAACTAAAAATGCATTCTAAAAATTACAGAACGCACAGCAGTTCCAGGAAAGTTATTTTCGTACCGCGAATTCTATAACAACATTTTGCTCCCTCACCATCATTCCTCACCATCACTTGCACCACCGATCCTTGCAGTCAACAGTCCCAATTGCAATAGTTTCTCACAAAATTTCACGGTATGTCTTTGACTAGTCATTTTAACAAAAGATAACCGAGTCTAGAGTAAAAACCAACAAAGTCTTAGTGTGTTTTTCACGGCTTCAACATTTCAAAACTCTGGGAAGTATGTGAACCTTCTTAATTAATTTTTTTTTACAATCACTTTAAAAAAAAGCATTATGACCAATTTCCATTATTTTTTGTTTGTTTGTTTTTACAGAGTAGTACTGTGGGGAATGTTTTGCTCTTTTACTGGTTATTAATACAGAATTGACTTGCGCTAACGTTTTCAAACATAACCCAAATGATTTGTGTAAATAAATGAATGTAAATCTGATGACTGCGCTATGATAAAGGCCAGCGTCGGAACGTCCAAACCTGTATTTGCATTTCAATTAATTATTATATTTATTGTTTTATCCACAGTCTTTTGTTTCTCATGGATGTTCTTTTCACTCCATTGGTTTGCAAAATGTTTCATTATTTGTAAATTATTATTATGTAAAACAATCTGTTATTCATTCAACTCAATGTACGGAAATTCATTAGAAAATATATTTTGAGATCCACTGACATAATTAGAGATGTCGCAGAAGAGCAAAGAATTTTAATTAAGTTACTTAGCCGTGACTAAATTATAAATATTTACAAACCATATGTGAGGAAAGAGTTGTGTGTTTTTTTTTACATCAACCCTTCTACACCTCTTGATTTCAAAACCATTCTCTTAACCTCTCGATAACAAAAAACAACAACAAAAAAAAACAACAAACAAACAAACATACATGCAAATTTATGGGTCTACCCGCACCCCCTGAAGCCACTGGGGACGCACTAAGTTAAGTACCGTCGGGTTATTTTGTCATTCAGCCAAAAAATAGACCGAGTGGCTTTAATACTGGTTTTTCTCGTGTCTCCTGCAGTGATCCCCTTCAACAATCTCAGGTAAATTTATGATATAAAAAAACAGGGTATTAGTAGGCCTGACAAGACGTAACACAACAGCGAACGTTTCGGCAAAGAGCCTTCCTCAACGGACAAATAGTACACACATGAAAAGAAAAACACGGAATAATAATAGAAAAACACTTAGCTGCGGTGAAATCCAAGCAGTCCAGTAGGGATAAAGTCTTACTTTATCCCTACTGGACTGCTTGGATTTCACCGCAGCTAAGTGTTTTTCTATTATTATTCCGTGTTTTTCTTTTCATGTGTGTACTATTTGTCCGTTGAGGAAGGCTCTTTGCCGAAACGTTCGCTGTTGTGTTACGTCTTGTCAGGCCTACTAATACCCTGTTTTTTTATATCATAAATGTACCTATTTAAAAGCCTGATTGCAGTCTCACCCCCATTACTTTATTCAACAATCTCTACGCTCTATGTTCGCTGACATTCTCTATCTGATCAGCGCTCTCAATGTTATTCACTATCGTGTCGTTCAGTTTAACTTTCTCTGCCAGTTCACCTCCTTCTCGGGCGGCGACATGCATCTCATCTGCATCCACGGCCCACGGCTGGAGGGATCCGCTGCTGAAGATGATGTAAAACACTGCACCAAAAACGTAGATGGCGGCGGACAGGTAGAACACCCCGCGCCACTGTTCTTGGGTTTGCTGTGGAGTTTGAAAATATGTTAAAGTAAGAGACTTTGTACAATTTACACGCGTTTGCAAGATACATAAGTAGACAAAAGAAGGGCATATTATGCCGATAAACAAGATCATTAAATCCCCGGGCGTTGTAAATTCTCTCGAAGAAAACTAGATTTGACGGGCATTAATCAGATCAAATACTGGGGCTTTTTACTCCACACGTTGAAAGCGCGACGTGTTACGTCACCAACTATGGCTATTTTTATCCTACGTTAAAGGCGCGGTTAGTTACGTCACCAAATATAGCTACTTGAATCAGACGTTAAGTAGGGTAATGTGAAAAGTCACCAACTATACGTTTTAAATATGATATGTGAGTGGGGCGATGTAAGTCACCAACTTAAGTGCTTGCATCAGATGCTAGTAGGTTAATGTGGTAAGTCAGGAACTATGGCTACTTACATCCGACTTCAGCTGGGTGACGTGGTAAGTCACAAACTACGGCTTCTTACAATAAGTCACTAACTGTATTTACTCACATCATACTTCAGCTGGGTACTGTGGTAAGTCACAAACTACGGCTTCTTACAATAAGTCACTAACTGTATCTACTCACATCATACTTTAGCTGGGTAACGTGGTAAGTCACAAACTACGGCTTCTTACAATAAGTCACTAACTGTATCTACTCACATCAGGCGTTAGCAGGGCGATCGCTACGGGCGACAGCAGGCCCGGGATGGTGGCGATCGTGTTCGACACCCCGTAGATGACTCCGCCGTCGGAGGGCGCGATGTCGCCCACGTTCGTGAAGAGCCCCCCACCGTATTGGAACCCGGTCAGCGAAACCCCCAGGGTCAACAACGTAACTGCCAGGCCCCACTGGCTGCAGCCAACGAAGCTGAGCCCAATTAACAGCACAGCGGGGACGAGCTTGCCTGGAGGGAAACAGAATAAATACCAGGGTGTTTGTTTAGTTTCCATTTCGTCTGATACGATTACATCAGTAACTATTATATAATCCCTATGTTATATAAAAAGGGATAATTATGAAATATGAACCTAGTTTTTAATAAAATCTACAGTTAGAGATCACAATATCATACATTGTTGATCATGAAATTTGTTGTCAGAGTTTATGTTAAAAATATCAGTTTTTATTAAATCTATCTTTCCTAATTAGTCTTCTTATCTCAAAAGGAAAATATCATTTTTAATGGAAATAATGCCATCCTTAATATTCTATAATTGTTCGTTAAGTAAATGGATGTAAATATTAGACATAATGCGTTTTATATTTTTCTCCAACAATATTTTAAAGACAAATATTAAGACTTCAACTACATTAAAATGTGTATACAAATAGAAAATTAAGTGTAAAGCTTTAAATATCTGACATGTCTTATGATACGTGTCTGTTATATAAGCACCTATAGAGTTAAATACTTTTCTCGTAACCGTCGTGGAGAGTATGTTTTTGCTTCTGACGAAATCAGCCAAAAAGCTGGACATGGTGATCACCAGCCAAAAGCCGATGTAAGGAACAGCAGACAGGAATCCGTTCTGTAGCACGAGAAACATAACAGGGGTGAAGAGCTCAGCTTGATAAACAAAATTTCCACAAAATCCTTATTGGCCAAAGTGATTTCAAGCGCTTAGTAAAGGAAACTGTCTAATGATTTAACTAACGTCTATAGCTATTTCACAACCAACGCCAGTGTATTTTGTTTCTCTTTTTCTTAATGCTTGGATAAAAGATGAGACACTTTAAAAGAGTAATTTGTCAATAGAATTTCCATATTTTTAGCAATATCATTTTACAAGTAGAGAATAGCTACTTTTTCAAAAATCAATTACATCAACAGTTGAGTTTAGTTATACCAAAATTTAGAATCAAACATGCAAACGAAAAAAACCTCAATGATAACAACTTTTTTATCATTTAGAAAAAACTAAATTCTAATATCTAATATCTTGCGGTAAATAAACTGTATTAAGAAAAAAAACGGTACCATCTAAAAAAAATTTAAAGAAAGAAAAAAAAATTCTGCTTAAAAATAATTTAGAAATGCAATTAAACCTTTGCAGACTCACCTCTTTTATGTCAAAGTGAAGGACTTCCTTCAGGTACGTGGGAATGTTGGTCAGGAAGGTGTACTCCCCCCAGTTGCAGCAGGTGTGGGCAACAAATATTGCCCAAACGGGCCGTGATTTGAAAATAGCCAACCAGGGGGTCTTCCTCTGAAACAAGAACCCCAAAAAAAGTTGGCATTTTAAAAATTCTGATTTGTTCTCCATGCGTCCTTCAAACCATGAAGGGTATTTAAATTTTGCAGGACACAATGGCAAGACTTTGGATTTGTCTTTAATAAGTTAACATTTTTCTGTATACATAAAATAACCTCTCTCCATGAATTATCTGTATTACTCAAGGGAACCAGTGGCTTAGCTAGGGATTTGTATGTATTTGGGTGCCCGGGGGGGGGGTTGGGGGGCTTGGCCTCTTTGTGGGGTCCGCATACATGTAAACAAAATGTTTGGACACTCCTTTGGGCCCAACTGCCTCCAGTGGGGGCCGGGGATGACTTTCGAATATGGACCCCCTCCGCCTCCCCTAGCTACGCCACTGAAGGGAACAGTATATAAAGATGATGAAGCATGGCGACAGTACCATCACAGGAGATACCGTTGGGGAAGCACCCCAAAGTGCACAAGTATTTAATATTCCAGAATGACGAACCTCTGTCCACTCCAACTATACAACACATTTACATAACAACAATATTTTCTTAAAAGGTTGAAAAGGGAGGAGCGTTGGAGACAAAAAGAGACGCTTCTTCGTCACACAATAGGTGTGAGTCAACTAGCATAAGGCAAACTGTTAATTGAAATATTCAAATTCATTTACGTATGCAGCTAAAACCCTTATAAAGAAACAAGTAATAACAACTCGAATGAGTATTAAAACGAAATTTCCAAAAAATAATTTTCGATTTGTTTATTAAAGTGAAATCATTCTAGATTACATTAAAAGTCATTTCAAATCAGTAATTCATAAACTATATAAATAAAATATGACGTCATATCCCCTCACGCTACATCACACCAAGAATGTGTCAATATAATGAGCACCACGCAACAGTCTAGCATTAGCATTCAAAACGTGGGAAAACCCCATAAACTACAATTCTAGATTAAATTAAAAGTAATTTCAAATCAAACATTTTGAAACTAAACAAAACAATTGCTATCTACAAATTGCTGCTAAAATTACTAGAGTCGAACAACAAGACATTTTTCAAAAATGCCTTCTCAAACATTGTTTTGAACATCATTAGCTATCGTTTGGCGTTTCTTTCAACCCGAGAAATTGACTTAATAAGGATATTTTTTCGACTTTTTTTTATTTTCCAGGAAATCCAGTAAACCATTTCGGATTTTTTTTTGCTTGCTCGTGCACATCCTTGGGACCTTCTTAACATATTTGTAAATGACCCGAACCCACTATCTGGTATGGTTCAGGATTATTTGCTTGTGCAAGCTCGAACAGACAGGACATACATTTTAAGTATATAAACGCAATTTGTCCCATGGGGAAATTGCATTAAAAAATTATGCAAAACGGTAGGTAAAAAGATCTCAGTTTGATTGATGCTATTATTAATACTATAGCGCTATGATTTCATTGTCATCAGTTTTAAATCTCAATTTAATTATTGTACAAAATAATATAACTTTCTAGATAAATGAATATTAGTGGATCTCTTCTTGTCGCAGATATTGTAATATAGACTCATATAGACAAAATATACAATAATTATAACCCTTTGTCTGAGGGTTTAATTTAGAAGGATCTAGTTGGAGATATTATATATAAATTTAAAATTCATTTAAAATGCTTTTAAAATTTTCCTTTTAAAATCTCATAAAACGACTAGCCTAAAACATTATAAGGCAAGCTATAAACTATAATAGTACTGTTGGGAATGGCGGTAACTCCTTTTTAAAAGCTAGCATTCCTTCAATAAGGATTATGAAAAGCATGGCTCTTAGATCGACGGAAGACCACCTAATTAAAGCCTACTGGTTTTATATAGTTATACAAGAGAAAATTAAGATAGGAATCCCAATTATATTTAAGGGATGATTTATTACGTGTACCATGTTTGGTCGCAGTCCACCAGGTCATGCAAGGGTCTTAATATATTTGATATTTTTATATAAAGCAAGTAATTTTTTAGTGGAATTTTAACCTGCTACACAAAACCCACGTTATATTATTCTCAAAGGCAATGGATATATGTCAAGTAAAGCCATGGAGCAATCAACCCACGAAGAAACACGAGAAGCAAACACAATTAAAAAAGGAACTCTGCAGAATTTGTAAAAATAGCGCAGGATTAGCTGAATACTGCCGCCACAGAGGAGTCTTATAAAGGGATAACATTCGGTTAATCATAGGAGACATAACCTTAATTGAAAATCTTTTTTTTACATTCTCTCCCCTTCTCTCTTTCTTTGAAAACATCTCTCTCTCTCTCTCTCTCTCTCTCTCTCTCTCTCTCTCTCTCTCTCACTCTCTCTCTCTCTCTCTCTCTCTCTCTCACTCACTCTCTCTCTCTCTCTCTCTCTCTCTCTCTCTCTCTCTCTCTCTCTCTCTGTCTCCCGCTCTATGGAAAGCACACAAGTTTCAGCTTCGTGACAAATATTATGGATATATCTGAGAAAGATTCCAAAAGACGTACTTCAGAAAATGACATGACAATTTTTTCTTTCTTGTTCATGTTATACTAAAGCATTGTCTAAAATTTTAAAAAAAGACATACAACATTCTTATAAAATGTTCTAAACCAAATGTCTTTGACTCAATTTCTCACCCGTTTGTTGGTGGTCACAATGCCGGACAGACTGGTTTCGATGTACTGACGCTCCTTCCCCGAGATTCTCGGGTGTTGCGCCGGACTGTCGTACACGGAATACGTCCACGCTATGAACCACACGATACCAAGCAAACCTAGACCATGTAGTGGGAGGAAAAAAAGGCAATAAAGTAACAGGAACAAGTGGCTGGAATGTCAATATGTGGTAAAAACTTCGTAAAATTCAGTCAAACCTCTCATAACGAGATTAATTCGTTCCAGAGTCTTACTCCTTAAGCGAAACACTCGTTATACGAAACAACTTTTCCCACACAAATCAATTTAAAATACGATAATCCGTTCCATGCTGAAAGAAAATCTAATTTTTCAAAGATTTTTATTAACATTTATTCAAATAAAATTACTTATGAATTGTTAAAGAGTGAAACAACGAATACAATTTAGATTTGAAACCCAAACACGTAAACAAAAAATGTGAATTTATGACGAATAATTATACCTTTTTAACTAGAAAACTGTAAAAGACATTTGATTTTGCCGACTCTTTAAAATTTGACGAAAATGTGTCTTTACAGTTTCGTAGAATTCTTTACACTTCATTTGAAGCACCCATCTCCTTAATTGCTCTTGAAATGTAGTACAGATCGATGATGTTGACCGATTGTAGTTGCCCGCTAGATTAGCCACCTTGTTCTCGCTTTTCAAAGGTTTTTCATTTCATTTCAACCGTTTTTTCCTCTCTTATGATTGTCTTCTTGTTTTTTTTTCAAAGAAAATTTAGCACAGGTTACTACACTTTGCACATAAAAAAATTACGAATACTATCTGAACTCAAAATTTTTAAAAACGGTTGATCACACATGAAAACAATACGCTAACAGACAGAGTGCTTAACACAAAATAATACATCAGGGCGGAAGTGCCAGGAAAAGGGTATTTTCCCTCGCTGCGTCCCTCGTTATGCTAATCTTCGCTCGTTAAGTGAGCAACTTTAGCAAAAAAATATTTTGCTCGTTGTGCGAAAAGATCGTTACGCGAGGTGCTCGTTATGAGAGGTTTGACTGTATTGAAGGGTTCGTGTGATGGGAGGGGTAGGGTGTGGTTTGGTCACTTCGAGCATGTCCAAAATTAAATTTGTCTTGGTCATAATCATTTTGTCAAAATTTCTATGAGATTAAATTCTACAAAAAAAAATAAATAAATAATAATAAACAAGTGTTAATCACACTTATTTTGCAACTATATTAATGCACTAATACTTCCGTTTGCTAAACGATAAACACTTATTTATTATGTTTTCAAAAAGTTCCCAAAATAGGTAACTCTTTGAGAACTGCCCCCCAACCCCACCCCTTTCCTCTCTCTCCCATTTAGTACGGATGTTCCATGTTGGAAGCAGGCGAAACATTGACACAGCGAAGATCAAATGCGACGCTTCGGGCGACTATCGGACGATGAAAGAAGCTCACAGCTCGCGTAGTCGCGCTTGTGAGCTTATGAAAAACATACGTTTTATAAAATACTGTTAGAAAATGCTATTTGAAAACCGTCAATCTCCCTTAAAGCAAAATAACTCTCTAACATTTTACATGCTAATCTCATAATTCCCTTGTACTTACTAAGTTTCATGAAAAAAGCTTTTACACCGATTATGTTCTATTTCTTTAAAAGTTTTTAGATCTAAGTTCTCCCAATAATTATATTAAAATATAATCATTTTAAAAAAATATTTGAATCAACTTTAGAAGTTGTTTGTTTTATTATTACCACTGGAGCGCTACTTATATTTTATTCTTTTATTTTCTCATTCAAAACGCTTTACATTTTTAAAACATACACATTTTTAACGAATTTTCTTTTCAAGACTATTTACAGTCACGATACGTAAACTTAGCAACAAACGAACCATTACGAGCTGTCTTGACAAATCGACTCCTCAGGACCATATACCTTTATTAGTAGCAGACGCATGTTTGAATAGGCCCTCAGTAACATCACCGGATATCCTGGAGCAGAACTGCTACGCCAATACTCGGACTATTTATGTATAGTTGGTTATGCGTGCATTCCAGACGGAAAACAACTAACACTTCCCCTATGATTAAACATTTTCACGTCCTAAAACACTTTCTTTTGACAACCCAGATCTGCAGATTCAAACACTTCCTAGTGTCAGAAATGCATTTTCCCCGCGCTAAGCCATCCCAAGAACATTGAATGCTTCAATCAGCATTTAAACAAAAATTGCAACTCCTTAAATATCCTACGACTTCGCCATTTATGACAAACATCATCCCATTAACAACTAGCGTGCATATTCTACAAGGCTCGAGACGCTCTAATTGTCTGACCGCAGGTCCTCCCGCTACACTGGCCTCCACTGTTTTGTTTAGCATCAAACCAACAGGTGCGTTCCTGTTTCAGGGGCCAGGCTGCCATGCCGGGAGTTCGAGTTCCTGCCGTGGTGTCTTCTGTTAAACAAACTTAAAATAAGAGTTGAGAGGGAAGGATTCTGTCCACAGATTCTGTTGTTGGCGGATCTAATTCAACCACTAGTGGGTTCAGCGTGGTTGATCTAATTCAACTAAAAGTGGTTTCAGCGTGGCTGATCAAATTCAAACACTTGTGGGTTCAGCGAGGCTGATCTAATTCAACCACTAGTGTTTTCAGTGTGGCTGATCAAATTCAACCACTAGTGGGTTCAGCATGGCTGATCAAATTCAACCACTTGTGGGTTCAGCGTGGCTGATCTAACTCAACCACTTGTGGGTTCAGCGTGGCTGATCTAATTCAACTACTAGTGGGTTCAGCGTGGCTGATCTAATTCAACTACTAGTGGGTTCAGCGTGGCTGATCTAATTCAACTACAAGTGGGTTCAGCATGGCTGATCTAATTCAATCACTTGTAGGTTCAGCGTGGCTGAAAAATGTTTGCTTTGCTAAAATAGTTCCCCTCTCTTTCTTGCTAGTGAAATGAATTTATTTACCTTGCACGTAGAATATACTGGGCCAGCCACCGTCAAATCCATACTCACACAGCAGTCCGGTAAGGGGATAAGTGATGACTTTACCCAGCTGAGACCCTGCAAAACCATTCAAAAAAGATTCAAAATGATAAAGAACACACACGGTCCTTTCATATTTAAACAAATCTCACACACACATTTTAATTTATTTCTAATTTCAGGAACACTTTGACCATCCATTCCTTTAAACGTACAGTTAAAACGTATATAAGGGGAAAGTCTTTCTATTTCAAAATCATTCATTTATGAATTAGTTCAGTTTAGTAAATATAAAGGATATACCGTTCTATAGCCCGTTCGTTCATAAGCCGACCCCCCCTTCTTTTGGAAGACAAAAGTATTAAAAGTGTGTAACCCGCTCGCAAGCCGCCCCCCCCAAAAAAAAATAATAAAAAAATAATAGGACAACGTAAACAAAATGGTACACATTTTTTTAAAACTAAAAGCTAAATCAGTCATTATGATTGTTTACTTTGTACTACCTATCTTTGTCTTTGTGTTAGGCTAGAGCTACCGGTATTTTTAAAAAACTTCTTTGCTAAACAGTGGCGAAAGCGCGTACATTAAAGTTCGTTGTTGAAATTTTTTTTTAAAAACATTCAATAAAATAAATAAATATGACTAAATGAGGTAAGTGCAGATGTTAAATAATATTTGATAGCCTCTGGTAGGGCAATTGAATCTTGTAGATTATTGTAGAATGTAGAAAAGGACCTTGATGATCTACAATAACAACACCTATATTCAATGTACATGCAGAAAAACGTGGGCGGGCGCTTTTTAGGCGTTTGGCTAAAATGATTAGGGTTTACAAATGACTAGTAAGAAAATGAGTGAATTGAATTAGTTAAGCCTGAGAAGCGCCCGCCCCACGTTTTAGTCATATTACATCATTGTACTTGAGCATATAAGTTTGAAATTTGTATCAATCCAGAAAAAGATTTTTACTTCACAATTCTGTGGAAAAAAAATATTTTCTTCTTTTTAGTCCGCTTATAAAAACGTGGTTTTTAAAAATCTTTTTTTTTACTTCTATTTATTTCTCGTATCATCTGTGAACAAACACAGCTTCATTTTGTTTCAAACTTACTTGTTTTAAATGGTAAATGACAATCAAAATCAACAATAAAATATACCAACATAGTCACGTCCAAAGTATTTAATTTTTAATTTAAATACGACCATTCCAAATAAAAGATACAAATTTAAAACGAACGAAAATGAATTCTACTGTACTGAGTGATGCTGATGATGGGTTTTGTCTACAGATCTTACTGTCAATGCTAATCCAACATGATCGTCGCGCTCTGGTCTAGAAAATACTTGCTTAAATAAAAAACAAACCTTCAAAATGATATTAATTTTTTTGGTCACACTCTCTCAATGATTTGGGAAAACTTTTCCACAATCATGTGAAAAAAAAAGTTCAATAATTTATTGTCAGTTTCCTTTCCGACATCTTATAAGTTCCATAACAGAGAGAAAAGGTTCTCACAATATTCTCTAGTGGGG
Organism: Ampullaceana balthica; assembly: GCA_944989445.1. Taxonomy (NCBI): domain Eukaryota; kingdom Metazoa; phylum Mollusca; class Gastropoda; family Lymnaeidae; genus Ampullaceana; species Ampullaceana balthica. Next base: position 110,772 of record CALYLW010000491.1, on the reverse strand, counting down.
TGAACCGGCATTTTTTTTTATCTAAGAGACAAACGTGTGGCGGGACTACAATCAGGCGTGGTAGATAAAAACTGATACAGTTTTAGGGAATGAATGACCCTGAAAAATACGCAACAAAACAATGAATGCGTCGGCAAAAATGCCTTCGTCAGGAAACAAACAAAAGGAAGAATGAAATTTTAAAAAAAACGTAAAAAAAAAGTTTTTGACTATAAATCCTTTATGTACGAGAAGTAACTAAAAGAATGTTCATTATAATACGCAGCAAGGCCATCCAAAAATACAAAATTGTAGTTATGTCTCGTAAAACGTGTTTAAAATAATGCGCACCGATCAGGAATATGTTTATAAAAAGTGTTGTCAATAAAATACGCACCTTATTGCGCGACAGAAAGGTCGTTCAATATAATACGCACCGCGACACCCTATCTAAAAAAATAACATGATACATAGGAATAAATAAAATAATCTAAAAAATCGATAATTTATTTAGGGTACATGCGATCTATCTGAAATTTTGATACATTGTTTTTATCATCGGTACGAAACTGCCTGCAAAATTTCAGCTCACTAGCTTACGAGGAAGTGGGTTAAAATTGATCAAAAGTTTTGGCGACATGCAAGCAATCAAGGGTTCAAACAAACAACCAGACACCACGAGTTAAAATATAAAGGATTTAATAAAATAAAACGTATCTGCGGTCTAGTCCAAGAATAAAACTACAAGAATCACTTTGTTTTTATTCACTGACGAAGGATTTTTTTGACTCGCTCAGACCTCATTCAATAACAACTTGTTTTCTTCACTGATCTTTTTGAAAACTAAACTGCACCACCATTCTAAAAAAACTAAACTTAGACCATTCCAAAAAGCGAGTTTATAACAATCATAAAAACGTGAAGAAAATACGTGTCGCCATTCTTTAAAGCCCTCCAGCTTATGATTAAAACGTAATACATGTAATAGTTTTTGCAACTCACTTCCTCGGGCAAATTCAGTGCGAAATAGAAGTTCATTTTTAAAAAAATCAAGAATTTGTTTTTCAAAACCGACTGTTTATATTAAAAAGAATAATTTGGGAATAGAGAAATTCACCGGGGATAGGAAATCAAGAAAATTTTAAGAAAACAAGTTTGAAGACCCAAAATGAGTTGACCGGGGGTCATGACTGAGCAAGGGCAAAGATGATTTACCGCTGAGAGGGCCAAGGCTTTCCTGAACGTTTCCATCGAAAGATGCCATTTCAAATGAAACAGCTCTTCCTCAAATTCCAAGAGGGGTCGTGACTTATTGACAATCGCCTTCGTTTGAAAAATAGTTTTAGATAAACGTATTCAATACACATGACTTGCTCCGATTGTGCCTAATGCGCACTTAATATTTTTATATTGAGTTAAAGAGTTAGAAAATTTCTGGATATTTAATAAAAAAACTAAACAGTTTTTGAAATTCAGCGTATATATTCTTGAAATGCTTTTTAAAATATAAAAGACATAGTGTTTAATAAAAAAAAACGCTATCCAATAAACTTCAGATTTCTGAGATTTTCCTCTCATGTATTAATCTTGGCTTTTAGAGGCTCTCTGCAAACTTTTGTTTAGTGCCCACAAATTTGACAGTTTTAATTGTTTTGCACCTGCCAATATTGGATCAGTTAAATATCTCGATTCAGACAGAGATGGCAGAACCGACGCGATCAGCCACAAACTTTAAGAAATGAGTTGTTGAAACTGTATTTATTATTGATTCATCATGAGTTGCACTTGTTAACCCTAAGAGTGAACACTGGGCGTTCATATATCGTGATGCTATGCGGTTCAATCGCCCAAAATAAATGCGACAGTTGAGGATACAGTTTTTTTTACTGTCAAATAGAAGTTGTTTTTTTAAATAAAAATTTATTGAAGGTTTGTAATGTATGAAGTATTTCGGATTGAGTTTGAATTATGATTTTATTAGTAAAATGAGGTTCATTGGAGGGCACAAATTAACATATTGTTACATAGATATTGGTTCTCGAGACACACACAAAGTCTGGTTCAATTACTAAGGAATATTTAAAAAAAAATACAAAGGAAAAATGACTTCAAAATGTTGGGCTCAAATATACTAAAGACAAAGGCGTGTGCAACCAAAGTGGCTAAAAACGTTGGGCGGGTGTTTGGTATAAAAATTAAATATTTATAATTTAGAAGGCAAAAGAGAGATCTATAAGTGAGAGAATGAGTGAACTGCATATGTAAAACCTCATAAGCGCCCGCCCAACGTTTTTAGTCATATAAATCACAGTACTTGAACGTATAAGTTTTAACTTATTTTCTTCTTTTTAGTCCACTAATAAAAACGTGGTTTTTAAAAAATCTTTTTTTTACCTCTATTTATTTTAACAAACACCTCATCAGCACCCGTCCAACGTTAATGCCACGGCAATTAGGTCACGGGTGTGAACTCCGCACGTGAAATCTAACAACGGCAGTCGGATACAGATGCAGATGCTTATATAGAGATAAACTAAAAAAATGCATTGATTTAATTGTGGTACATTCGATCGATCTGAAATTTTGATACAATGTATTGTCATCCAAGATCTATCTGTGGTAAAAATAAAGGTAAAAAGGGATTTTTAAAAACTACGTTTTTATAAGTGGACTAAAAAGAATAAAATAATTTAAAACTTCTAAGATGAAGTAGCTGAAATTTATGTGACTAAAAAAGTGGGGCGGGTGCTTATGAGGTTTAACATATGCAGTTCACTCATGCTCTCACTTATACATCTCTCTTTCGCCTTCTAAATTATAAATCTTTAATTTTTATACCAAACATCCGCCCCACGTTTTTAGTCATATTATATTGGAGCACTTGAACTTAGAAGTTTTAAACTATTTTAGTCTTTTTAGTCCACTTATAAAAACACGGTTTTTAGAAATCCTTTTTTACCGTTATTTATTTTACTTATTTTAGTCTAAGTGTAAAATTATAGAGTATATATTACTTTTATTGTACAGAAGAAAATTCATTAAATACAAAATTGCCTACATGGTTTCCATATGTTATGGATTGTCAGGTCTAACTGTGTGGAGGTGAGGCATTTTAGATCCAAAACAAGCAAACACAAACATATGGACAAACACCAACGCTTATCAATTGAAAACACTACACTAATTCATATTAAGACTGCTTTCTTATTTAATTTTCTTCAATGATTTAACTCCCCTTTAAAAAATCTTTTTTTTAAATCTCTATTTATTTTACCAAACACCTCATAAGCGCCGTCCAATGTGAGGTCACGGGGTTAACTGAGTTGGCACGTGAAAAAATAGCAGTCGGATAAGAGATGCTTATATAGAGATAAACTAAAAAATGCAATAATTTAATTACGGTACATTCAATCGATCTGAAATTTTGATACAATGCATTGTCATCCAAGATCTACCTGTGGTCATTTTTTGAGCTCTCTAGGACCATCAGAAACGGTTTAATTTTACGTTGGCCAATTTGAAAAATTGCGGACAGAAAGACAGATAAACAGACAGACACGAAAGCAAGTTAATAAAAACGTGGTAAAAAAGCACAAATCCAAAAAAAACTAAAGAAGAAATTTTTAAAAAAAAACTGTAAAAAACCAAGTTTTTTACTATAAATCCTTTATGTATGAGAAGTAACTAAAAGAATGTTCATCATAATACGCAGCGCAAGACCATCCAAAAATACAAAATTGTAGTTGTGTCGTAAAACGTGTTTAATATAATGCGCACCGATCAGGAATATGTTTATAAAAAGTGTTGTCAATAAAATACGCACCTTATTGCGCGAGAGAAAGGTCCTTCAATATAATACGCACCGCGACACTCTATCTCAAAAAATAACATGATACATAGAGGTTAAATATAATAATCTAAAAATTCAATAATTTAATGACGGTACATGCGATCGATCTGAAAGTTTAACACATCGTTTTTATCATCGGCACAAAACTGACTGCTAAATCTCAGCTCGCTAGCTTACGAGGAAGTGGGTTAAAAATCGATCCAAAGTTTTGGCGACAAGCAAGCAAGCAAGGGTTCAAGCAGACACCACGAGTTAATATAAAGGATTTAAAAACATCTATATATATAATTTTAAAAAAACGTAAAAAACCAAGTTTTTGACTACAAATCCTTTATGTACGAGTCGTAACTAAAACAAGGTTCATTATAATATGCAGCGCAAGACCATCCAGAAATACAAAATTGTAATTGTGTCGTAAAACATGTTTAATATAATGCGCACCGATCAGGAATATGTATATAAAAAGTGTTGTCAGTAAAATACGCACCTTATTGCGCGACAGAAAGGTCGTTCAATATAATACGCACCGCGACACTCTATCTCAAAAAATAGCATGATACATAGGAATAAATAAAATAATCTAAAAAATCATTTATTTAACTACGGTACATGCGATCGATGTGAAATTTTGATACATTGTTTTTATTATCGGTACAAAACTGCCTGCAAAATTTCAGCTCGCTAGCTTTTGAGCAAATGGGTTAAAAATCGATCAAAGTTTTGGCGACAAGCAATCAAGCAAGCAATCAAGGGCGGCCGCAGACACCATGAGTTAATATAAAGGATTTAAAAATCAAAGTATGTATGCATGTCATTTATAGCTGACTAAACCATTCATCCGATCGCCATGAAAATCTTGGAGACTTTTGAGTACGCTCCCGGGATGGAAAAAGGCTACTTTTTTTAAATTTAACACTCATGGGTCGCCGGGGGCCCATAATGGGGATTTTTTCTAATATGAGCTATATAAAAATTAGTTAAAGGCTTAGCTGCTTGGAAAATATAATGGATCTTGACCAATCTTGGTACATAACAACTTGATAGCCTATATTAAAATACTATAGAGCACTAATTTCCTAATGTGCATTAATTCGGGGCTGGGGGCCCGAAATGTCTTCTTTCGTTATTCCCAATTCAATTATTAAAGATCTTGAGAAATATAGATAAATATATCCACTATAAAATTGATTGAAATAAATAGGTGTTTTGAACTTGATATCTTGCACTAATTGGGCCCTGGGGCCCTTAATGTCGTTTTGTGCTTATATGAGCTATATAAAATTAGTTTATGCGTTAGCTACTGAGTAAATGATTGGATATTAACCAAACTTTGTATATAAAAACTTGGTAGCCCATAATAAAATAAAAAATGGCACTGCATTTCTAATGTCCAATTGCTCAGGGCCGGGGGCCCCAAATGTCTTTTTTTTGTATACTCTAAGATATTATTTCCCACTCAGTTTTTAATGATCTTGAGAAATAAATCCATGAGGAAACTGAATTTAAATGAACAGGTTTTCAAAATGTACATCTTGAACAGAATTGGCCCGGGAGACCCTTAATGTATTTTAAAGATTATATTAGCTATATAAAAATTAGTTTAAGTGTTAGATTATGAGAAAATAACTGGATTTTTACCAAACTCGGTACATAAAAACTTAAGAGCCTAAATTAAATTACTATAGGGCACTGAACTGCTAATTTCCATTTCCTCGGGACAGGAAGCCTTAAATGTGTTTTTTACTAACTTTTAATATTGTATTCCCCATTCAATTTTACACGATATTGATAAATATAGATAAATATATTTATACTAGCGTACACCCGTCAAAAATGACGGAAGTTTTCAGCTGAAATCTATTTATTTTATAAAAAATGCAAATTTTTTTAGGGCACTTGGAAGCACAGAACTCGTGTGTAAAAGCCGTTGTAAAGACTGTCACTCAGGGATAGGACTGCACAGCCACTCGAGGACCAACCCAACTCAACGGTGATGCACCATCGTCTCGCGAGACGAAAGGAAGCCGACAAGGATTGTCGTTATCTTTAACTGAAAAGTATTAAAAAGTGGAAATTAAAAAAACCGTAAAAAAAAAGTTTGTGACTATAAATCCTTTATATACGAGACATAACTAAAAGTATGTTCATTATAATATGCAGTGCAAGACAATAAAAAAATTCAAAATTTTAAATATGTCTCGTAAAACATGTTTAATACTAGCGTATCACCCGTCAAAAATGACGGAAGTTTTCAGCTGAAATCTATTTATTTTGAAAAAAAAACTTTTTTAGGGCACCTACGGCGCCGACCTTTTTCAAAAGCCCAAATTACTTGTCCTTGTTTGATAAATACGAAATATTAAACTTTCTGAAATGTACACAAAGTATTTTATAATAGGGGTTGCAGGGCGACTACGGCGCCCCTTTGTTGTTTTTTTTTATTTTATAATTAACCATCATCAAATCCTCTTTTTACATTGATCGCTTTGCCAAAATTAAAATATTAGCGAAAACAATGACGTCATATAATATTTTTTACAGCGCATATTTAATTTGCACACCTTTTGATGCTTTGGTGCAGTAATTTGGTTTTCCCTGCTATCTAAAATTAGTAGCGTCAGGACTGACTGACAGACACTACTTGCGTGACAATTGCAAATTATATTGTTTCATATTTGTTATGAAATTGATTGAAATGAACAGATTTTTAACTTCATATGTTAAACTGATAGGCCCGGTGACCCTTAATGTAATTCCTTTTTTTTATCTATATGTATTACTTTTTACTGAGATCGTTGCAACGCACGACGGTCTGCTAGTAAATTAATAAAACAAGCTTAGACTCAAACCACAGAAAAACGCAAGACACAATAGTCGTCCGTATAGAAAGGGCGTCTGTAATATATAAGATATAAACAAATTTGTTTATTTTAATTTAAAAACATACAAACAAAACAACTCTTGCCTGCAAAACCGATACTTCTTAGACGGCTGCTCTCAAGGGGTGGCGCCCAGTGGGTCCAAAGGGACTGCATGGCGGGTGAGACGAAGCCCTGTTGATGCCAACGGACAAGGTTAATATACTGATAACGTAAGAGACTCGTTTGGTCAGTGTGACGAAATTTAGGGAGTTACAATCATCTGCGACCGCGAAGCCCTGTAAACAAAAGGGGAAATCACCCCAAGCCCCCAAAAGTACACATGTGTTAATTGGAACTAATTATGCATTCAAAACGGGGATCCGGGAGGTCAGATCACGTGATCATTGAAGGCAATCAAGGACCAATCAGAAGAGGATTGAATACATCACCCCTAAGGTATAAATGCGCATTTATCAAAGGTACCGGTCTCTTTTCCGGCCAGATGCTAGTAGTATGAGGACATCATCGTAAATTTAATTCATAGGATAGAATCTACATTCATCCTTAGTTTGGAAGGGCCGACATATTCATTACCAACCAGATTCTGAGTAAGATTGAACTCTAGCTAAGATTGAACTCTAGCTTTGTTTGCCTCTTTATTTAATATATATTTCTTATATTTATTTAAATGTTAATTATTGAATCATGCCATGTTTGAAATCGTTAGAATATTCTAACCCCATGGTATAAGGTCGCCGTGCGGGCCACGTGCGATATTTAGATATCCCACGTCTATTCTCTAACCATGTGTGATTACACACGCTATCCATCAGATAGATGGATTAGGTTATATTTGTATAAAATAAATAACATCAATATATCCGTATTTTATTCCACGGATGAGGTTAAGCCAGATAGGTCTGCACACGTGGGTGTGGAACTAAAACCTTAATTTTAATCTTATGTTGTATTATGTATTAAATAGTAATTTGCTTTTATGTGAGTATATTGTAATCGCCTTTGGGCACCTTGCTCTGAAGGCTCGGTTGCCGAAAAGGTGGATGAATCATGGATAAAATAGAGAAAACTACCCAAGTATAATTTTATATCTTTAGTCTGGTTCCTGGTGCACCCGACAGTACAACGAGCTAACCTGATCTCCTGACTGCAGTCCTGTCCAGGCCGAATTGTCGACACACACAAGATCAAGAGTTGGACCAATCGAAGTCTCAAGCATTTTGTATCCGGCACCCTCCCTCAATCCTGCACGGATATGACAGGATATTGAGGGGGGCGATTCATCGTAAACCAGTTTGTCACATATAACCGTGCAAACTGACGCCTACTTGACACACACACTGTGCCTGTTGATGCCCGCACGTCACATACACACTGTACGCGCAGATGCCGGCTTGTCACACACTGTGCTTGCTGATGCCACCTCAACCAGAGGCAAGATATCCAACCCCCTGCACAAAGAACAGTTGTTCACCCAGTGACCTACTTGACCACCAACACAGCAACAGTGAACAGAACGCACCAGCTAGTGGAGAGCTTGCAGAACCAACTACCCCGCCCCAGCACTGAGGGACCACGGTATAATGCAGGGCGACCCACAGCTGACAGTATTATTACACACCAACCAGTGGACAGAGCACACCAGCCAGTGGAGAGCTTGCAGTACCAGCTGCCACGCCCCATCAACAGAGGGAATGAGGAGCAGGGCAAGACGACCCAAAAGGACAGTGTCACCACATTTAAGTACCCACCTAATAAACACTAAGTTACGTTGGCCAAACCTGATGATGATATGTTATGCAAAAAGGGGACAATTAAGTTACAGTAACAGCATACCTACTAGGAACTAGTTTCCACATATGTATGAATTGTATATTAAATTTGATTGAGTTGAATTTTCACCCTTTAGTTTGTTGTTTGTCGTATGCGAGAAGATCACTAAAGTTGTACCTTTGTCACATCTGATTAACATAATTTTGTGACGTAAGGTCACATGTATGGTGGACGCGGGAAGAAAGGAGCATTTCTATTGGTTGAAAGTGTTGGGCGAAGAAGTGTGTGTAGACTTCCGACAGGGAAGCATGATAGTGAATAACTCAAGATTTCCACGTTATATTACCTCAAATGATTCTTATGTGTACAATATATATGTATATTAAAGTTGTTTTGGATAAACGAATTCTTCGGTGAATTATTGTGCACAAGATTAATTACTGTGAGAACGCCTACATAGAAAGAGAAATATAAAGTTAACATCGTTACAACCTTGTGTGCGGGAAGATCATAATTACAATATAATACCTCTAGACAATCTTATCTTCTTATCTTATATATACAGACGTTCCTTCTATGCAGAAGATAATTGCGTCCACAGACCATGACAGATGATCTGTTGGCAAGTGATGTAGCGATCACAGGCCACGGCTTTTGTGGGTTCCACGCATTACCCAGCCGCCTAACTAGTGTTAGGTACCCATTCGGAGCTGTGTGACTCAGGGACGCCCTAGGCCCCGGGAACAAATCCTAACCTTGACATGGATTCGAACCCGTGACCATCGGTACGCCAGTCGAGCGCGATGCCACCGACCACCGCCTAATATAAATATCTATCCTTATCGCCACAGTCAATCCAAATAATCAATGCGGTAGCTTTAGATAAAGAATTTATAAAATACAAGTTATAACCTTGGATTGGTTTATGTTTTAAAAAAATAAATTTTATTTCTGATTTTTAAATTTTATTTTATCTAATGGCCTATTTAAATAAACCATTTTACATTATTTTTAATAATCATTTTGATTTAATACAATTTATTGAAAAAAATGAACATTATGTTTTTATAACTGTAAGCAGATATACCAAAAACATATAAAACTGTGTTATTAATATCAATTTTTCCTTTGTCCGGGTCAAATATTGTAAAGAATATTTATCCATTCAAGGTTCATCAATTCACTATAGAAAAAAAATTTGATATCGCTTAAGTTACAAGAAGCTTCAAATAAAAATCAATCTATATCAAATTGTATATAACATATTCCAAGTATTTAAAATATCTTGATTATGATCCCATGACTTTATTGAAAACGTTTACATCTCTGTAAACACATATTGATGTTTAACCTGCAATTTTCAAATAATATCGATGAAATTGAAAAAAAGAAACAACTAAATTAATTTTAATTTTAAACAATGTATTCTGTCATTATGGTATGAATGTGAAAAGATGGATCCTCAATAAAAAGCAGTGAAACGAAACAAACCATTGACACAATTTTTTAACACAATGAATTCGGAAAACCAAAGTTCTTATCCTGATTTAAAAAATAATAATTAAAAAAATCAAATGTCAACCAGTTTATACTACCAAAATAACCCATCAATAGATGGCTAACAATTACACACAAAACTGCTCTGACGGTAAAGGTGTGAATTACTCTTTCATGCCCAAAAGTAACTTGAAAAAATATTCCTTGAAGTTAAGTTAATATTAAGAATTCCGTCCATCCCATCCACGATTCTCTGCTACGCACTTTTGAGCCTCTGTGATATCTGGTAAAATGTTGTCTCCATCTTTTTCATACCACATGTTTTTTTTATTTAAACAACAAAAAACCGCCTGCTTCGTATTTTATTGATAAAATCTTATTTAAAACATCGTATTTACTTGGATTATTTATAACATCTTATAAAGTTAGTCAGCATATGAATGATGAGACTGTTTATAAATTCCATCAAGCATTGTAACACATTTTAGTTGGCTAAATGTTAACGAACTCAGAAAAGGGTCCGTCCATAAATTACGCCACGCTCCAGAAAGTGGGGGGAGGGGGTGTAAGAAAGTGTTACACTTTGTGACAGGGGGAGGGGGATCCGGCAATGTGTGACATCACGGTGTTTTATATTAACTTTTAATTATTTTGTTGATAAAAAACAAAATTTTTGTTCGAAAGTGTGACGTACTTTAGGGGGGGGGGAGGTCCAAAGACTTTCTGTTTAAGGAAACAAAAATCTAACTGAAAGTTTTTAAAGCTCCCCGGTAGACTTTCTTAGCGAAAAGGCCTCCTAGACGACTCGCTCCCATCTTGTTTTTAAACAGACGTTATATGGTAAGAAAGTGGATTTTCTACTTTAGACCGCTCAACATTCAACCACTAACCCTTCACGATAAACACGATTAAATGTCGTGGCCGACTCAGATAACGGGAACTTCACAGGTTTCCTCATTGTTATCATCCGTATTTGTAATCGTGATGTTTAGATTTCTAAAAGTGGCGCTAAAACTCTGGGCAATAAAATGAGCCCCCCTGGCACAATCGAACATGAAGTTGGATTCCTCATCCACAAAAGTATAACGAACTCCGTCATGGGATGTCGTCCTGTCTCCAGCCGCATCATTACCATTCGGCTGAAAGCCACACCCTTCAATATAACCATTATACAGATATATGCACCTACGAACAACCATGATGACAGAGAAATAGAGGTCTTCTATGACTAAGTGCAGGACATGGGGGATCAAACACCAGGGAAAGACATTATCGTCGTCCAAGGAGACTGGAACGCGAAGATAGGAGTGGATGTATGTACCAACTGGGCAGACGCTCTTGCAATGACCTGACCAATGATAGAGGGCTCCTGGAATTTGCAATATATAAACTTCCAGCTACCTAATACACTTGGCCAACATAAAATATCCCGAAGATGGACTTGGCACAGCCCCAACGGAGAACATAGTAATCAGAAATATCACATACTGGTCAGAAAACGATTCAAATCATGCACTAAAACAGCTAAAACTAGATGTTTCCCTGGAGCAGATATCGGCAGTGACCATAATCTGGTGCTGATGACTTTCCGTCTCCACCTGAAAAAGATAGCAAAACAAGGCAATTCACGACTACGCTTTGACCTTGACAAACTGAAAGACCCAGAAATCGCAGAGATGTTCAGGGCAACCATTGGAGAAAAACGTGTTCCACTGACCGAACTGTATGAGTCAGAGACGGACATAGACATAGACCTAGTCAATGATACCTTCAATACCACAATAATTGAAACAGTAAAAGAAGTACTTGGTAAGAAGCCAGCAATAAAAAAACCATGGGTCTCCACTAATATTCTGGAACAATGCGATGAAAGAAGACAACTTAAGAGCGTAAAGAATACTGCAAAAGAGCATCCAAATACAGAGCAATCAATAAAAAGATCAGAAAATATATGGAAAAAAAAGAATGGACAGAACAACAATGATCAGAAATCGATGAAAATATACAAAGGAACAACTCAAAAAATAAGACTTACAAGATTGTCAAAGACTTGACATCCACCAAACATGGTCGTATCTCAAACATACAAGATAAATCCGCAAAATGTATCACATTCTCAAAATATGGACCGATTACTGTTCTGAGCTGTACAATCAAGACTCAAAGGGCGATGCATCAGCACTCTACTGCCCGACGTCAACTAACACATACATGCGATCTATTCTCCTTGATGAGGTGGAGCTGGCTGTACGAAAATTGAAAAAGGGGAAATCAGCTGGAGCAGACAATATTCCAGGCAAACTGATTCAGGCAGGAGGTAATCCTGTAATAAACATCCTAACCAACATATGCAACAAGATCTGGCAGACAGGAGAATGGCCAACCCCCTGGACGCAATCAATGGTTATTACGCTCCCAGAGAAGGGTAATTTACAGATGTGCTAGAACTACAGTACAATAAGCCTTATTAGACATCCCAGCAAAGTCATGCTTATGATTATATTAAACAGACTGCAACCACAAGCAGAGCAAATCATCTCAGAAGACCAGGCGGGCTTCAGAGCAGGAAGAAGCACAACGAAGCAAATCTTTAACCTGCGAGCGCTCTGTGAAAAACATCTCCAACACCAGAGTGACCTCTATCATGTCTTCATAGACTTTAAAAAGCGTTCTACAGAGTGTGTCATGCGGCACTGTGGGCAACTATGCATAAATTCAAAATTAATGCAAACCTCATTGAAGTGATCAAGAACCTGTACAACAGAGCAACTAGCCAAGTAATCTTCAACAGAAAGCTGAGAGATTGGTTCAATACCACTGTTGGTGTCAAACAAGGTTGCTTACTTTCCCCCATCCTCTTCAACCTCTTCCTTGAAAGGATTATGACAGATGTGCTAGAAAACCACATCGGAACAGTCAGCATCAGAGGGAGAAAAATAACCAACCTACGCTTCGCCGATGACATAGACGGCCTAGCTATTAGCGAGGACGAACTAAAAGAATTCACTGCAAAACTAAAGAAAACAACAAAGTCATATGGCATAGAAATCAATGCAGAAAAAACCAAGGTCATGGCAAATAGAACATTCACAAATGAAATTCGGATAAACGGGCAAAAACTCGAAGAGGTCTCCACCTTTCAATATCTAGGGGCCATAATATCCAACGAAGGCTCAAAGCAAGAAATTCTAGCCAGAATTGCCTAGACAACCGCAGAACTGAGCAAACTAAAAAACATCTGGCAAAGCAAGAAACTCTCTTTTAGATCAAAGATTCGTCTAAATCGCTCTCTAGCGATGTCGGTCTTCTTGTATGGATGCGAGGCTTGGACGCTAACTGCAGACCTCCAAAGAAGAATCAATGCGCTAGAGATGAGATGTTTCCGAAAGATACTGAACATCTCCTACACAGAGCACATTACAAACGAAGTGGTCCGCAATAAAATAACGGCTGTCATGGTATGGACACGTGGCAATATCTGGAGGTATCGCAAAGACTATAATGCAAGGCACAGTCCAGGGAGGAAGAAAAAGAGGCAGACAAAAGAAGAGATTAGAAGACGACATCAAAGAGTGGACCGGCCTGTCATTCATCGACGCCCAAAAGGCAGCACAGGACCGGTACAAATGGTGTGAGATAGTGTTCAGTTCACGATGGTGCCCCAACGACCTACCAACAGGTTAAGGCTAAGAGATAGTCCAGTCAAGTCAAGTCATAATCGATAACTCCTCAGTTACTTACAGATAGTATAACGATATCTGTCATCCTGACTGTGCTTTGATATCCCTGTCCCTTTCCATCTTTGACTACTCTTCTCTAATCCCACTATGTGTTTGATACTCACCTCCGCTACGAGCAGAACTATTACTTGTCGAAGTCGCGAGCTCCATCACCAGAACGCCGCCTTGTGAACCTCGGTTTAACATCTGAGAAAGGTTGTCTCGGGTACATTAGGGAGGCTTTCTAAATATACACTCGGGTGAATTTTACTAACTAAATTTTAAAGCGCTCAACTACAAACCTGCGAAGCTCCAGTGATGAACCTCAGCGCCATGAGGCCTTGGATGCTGGCCCTGGCCACGACGGGCACAAGGAGGGTCAGCAGAGCGGCCACCAGAAGGGACAGCCCCATCACGTGCTTGCCGCTGTACCTTGTGGCCAGGATGCCCCCGGGCAGGTTGGTGAGGATGTAGCCCCAGAAGAGAGAGCTGTGGATGAGACCTTGACTTTCTTTGTCCCAGACGAGCTCGCCATCCTGTGTGGTGAACAAGTGGGAGATTTTAAAACGTTTTTTGAAAATTTAGAGATTTGTTAGCTTTTTTGTTTGTTTATTTGTTTGTTTGTTTTTTTTAAAGTTTTTTTTGTTTTGTTTTGTTTTGTTCTTTTAAAATATGGCATTTGTGAAATTGTTGAAAAATGTCTTGTTTGTAGATTTTTAAAAATAATAGTGTATTTGTGACCAAAGTTCCCTTGAAACTGTGCGGCTTCGCGGCCTGGCTAATATCTAACGGATGGCGCGCAGCAGTTTAGAATTAGCGCGCAGCAAATTTCATGAGGATAATATAAAATCTGAGTTGGTGGGGTGAAAAATTTGCGTCTGAAATTGATGATGTGCAACTTTGCACAACAGTTAGCTATTTTGCAAAAGGGCCAACGAACCTTATAGGTAACATTGTGACTCGTGACCTTGTAAAACAATACATAATTGTGAGGTTTGTTTTAAAAAGTGCGATCTTCATTCTGTTTTTTTAGCAAGTGTGATATTTTTAAAGTTAATTAGATTTGAATAATTATTACCATTTATGTGTTTGTAGAGGAATACTATTTATGTTTATAACAGAATTTTACCTTAACTGTAAGTCCAAAACTTATCTGCTTTCAAGAAGTAAACAGGAGACGATAAAATTTGAAAATCTTAGAAGAGTTTTGACTCTGGATAAAAGAATTATTCAGGATCGAGCAACATTCTATTTACGAAATATGCACACTGTACCATAATTTAATGAGCTGTGTATATTATCATTCATGCGAGTTAATACCAAGATCGGAATACAGTATTGCAATCCGTTAGTGAATTGTAATGTAAAATAAATCCTAAAAATCGATTATTCAGAGAGTTAAACCTGGAAAGCAGATCAGAATTATTCTAATCGTTGAAAATAAATCATGACAGCTTTTTTTGATAACGATGACCTTCAACATTCTACTCACTATCGATAACTGAATTTTGAGCCCTGCATGTAATTCTATAAACCTGTTTTTTCCATCTCAATATGTGTGTAAGATCTCAAATGGCCGAAGCAGCATTCATTTCCGTGTCGTGTGATTCCCAAATAAACCAGAGTGCAGCCCTTAACACTGCGGCTAAATGTCATCAGTAAACGTGTGTAGTTAAAAAGATGACTAGCAATCTTACAAGAATTCTTCTGCTCTCGGTTCGCATTAGATACAAAACGAACGCTTTATTTTTTGACTGGCCTTGAATACGTGGGCTTAGTAGATATATGGCTTAACACTTAAAGCATCTTATAAATTGTAAAATTAATTGAAATATATTTTAAAACAATTTTAATGCAAGAGTTATCCGACTTCCTTAAACGCATGTGGTGTGCGTGATAGAATAAAACAAATCAAATCGGTTTACAGCCAAAAAAACAACATTTAGGCAAAATTGTAGCAGAACAATCCATTAACGAAGAGGAAACGATCAAGATGGCTGAAATAATGATGCCAAAGGCGAGAGTTAGGACGCTTGTGTGAAAATGGGCACCTTATCAAAAACAAAGTTATTTATTACATTTTTTTCTTCACGATCTATAAAATACACAATTTTAAATGTTATATTTATTAATTTAACGGATTTTGTCTGTGGTTATAGAAACTCAGCTTGAATAGCTAATATTTTTAAATTTATGATTCTGTCTCTTAGTATTAGATGCCGTATTTGTCATATTAAAGTGTTTTTTTTTAATTGAAGGATCAAATAAAAATTTTGACTATAATAACAACACAACTTTTTAAATTTTTCTTATCAGAGTTGCTTCCAACTTGACAGACCCTTTGCTGCCAGTCAGCCAAACCACTGAACCCCCTTTAAAAAACCACTTACACCGCACAGCTCCGAGTTCAAGATTCAGTTTTGAAGCAATCAAGTCTTGACTTCTATTTAATACAGACCTCTCCGTCCGAGTGCGACGTCTGATTGGAGTTCCATGAACCCGCCTGGAGCTCACACGTCGCCTCCGTTTCCCTCTGACGAGTTTCATTGGTGATGGTGGTGGTGTCGTGGTGACGTATGGCCGTGTGATTGACCATGCAGACGATGGCTATGCTCATGTTGACCCGCAGGCTGTAGAAGTTGAGGAATCCGAGAAAGGCGAAGATCGCCATGGACAATCTGGCTGAGTTCCATAACGGCGTCGCTAAAACAAAAATACGAGTGATAAGATAATTTTTTTTATTGATGCGGTTAAAATGGGAATTAATTGAATGTTAAGTATTCATTTACAGCATACATATACAGCTTCTGATTATTAAAGCTGGTGTGCACGTGACTTTTCATTTTTCTGACACTTTGGTGAGTCAGAAAGATAATATAATTCAGATTCCTAAAACTTTCTTGTCGATGATACGAGAAATTTCATGTATAATGCCAATTATACCGGTAAATTAACATAAACATATTTAAATAACATGGATAAGATTCATTTGTTATATATACATAATAAATATATTAAGTCAACCTCTAAGTAATGCATTAAAAAGTTCATTTAAAAAGTTTGTTATTTTACTTCTAACCAAACTGGCTTAAAACCGAGTCTTCGGAGAAGTTGACATTGCGGAATAGGCCGGACTCTTACAGAGTTATACACTTTTTGCTCCATCTGCTCTCTGCCCCATGCCCTCATATGGGCTGCCCAGATCCCTTGACATTTATCTACGTTCTGAGCTATTCATGCTACCCCGTCCAATTCCTTATCTCACCCCATCTCCTTTCAATATCATCATATCTTACCCTTTGCTTTCTATCACTCAAACTGAATATTTTTATAGCTCCTTTCTCGGAGTGTCTCTTTTTTTTTCTCGATGTTTCTCTCTTTGTCTCCTACATCTTTTTATTGTCTCTCCTTTTATCTCTCTTTCTCATTACTTTTATAAAGGACCTTTCGCCATCACTTCTTCTAGACATGTATAATAGTTTATTTTCCGTAGAAAGTCGAAAAAAAAACGAAATGAAGCTTTGGAAATATTTACGCCCCTGTACGAGGGCTAATATCTGAAAATAAGAGTCAATATTCGACAAAGTCAAGTTGCAATTACGATCAAGTATTTATGAAAAGCAAAAATGCAAAAAAAAACATTATTTTAAAAAAGTAATCTTGCATTCGTGGCGTAATGCATCAACAACATGACATAAATAGAGAGTACATATAGTTCATTTATTGCACTGACTGATTTTTATCACATCTGACGTGTTCTTTAGAAAACATTTTGGATGTCCTCTCCACGCAAACCCTTTCCCACATCACAAATAATAATAATAATACAAGAAAAAAAAAGAAAAAAAAACTATTTAAAAAACCTCACTTTCCTCAACTGTTCAAACGTTAAAAACAAAACCGTATGTGTTTGGGTGGGTGAGTGGGTGGAGGGTTAAAATATGAATTGAAGGCGTATTGACGTAGATTTGCCTTCTTTTTTCATTTTTTTTCTTCTTTTTTTAAAAAACATTATTTTGACATTAACAAGGAAACGGTCTCGGTAATGTTTGTGTTTGCTCCTGCAGGCACATCCGAGTTTTGAGGGGCTAAAGAGTGTTTCTGTGTGTGTGAACATAGATGGTCTAACGTCAAATGAAAAAAAAACGTGTATTAAAAATCCATTAAAGGGATTGTGGTTTTTAAAAACATTTGGTTTTTACGAAGTTATTTTGTATTTTGATGGAGTGCTGATTTAAAAAACATTCAAGTGTTGAAGAAAAGAACAAAAAGGGTGGCATTTACCTTTATTTTTCAGAGCACGAAAAATCAACATTCCATTTCTAAGCAATGGTGCAAGAGCAGATTTCAAGCCATGGCACTAAGATCCCAACAAAAATCATTTAACAATCCAACAGCCATTGTCATTTAGAGGTAAGAGTAAACTCAGTACAATACTCACCACAGTCCTATGTATGTTTGTATGTATACAATTTAGTATGGAAATTACAAGTGGGCCATTATTAAGAATTATTATTCACAACGAAAATTACTTCTAACAGGAATCACAACATCAAGCGTCCCCATCCCCTGTCTTAAAATGGAGATGGTACAAGCATACCTCAAATTTTCATTAAAAGAAAAGGGGTCTATGGTTTTAGGCATTACATTTTTTTAAATGGACCCATTACATTCTCATTATATGATTAAATTTTTGAAATGGACCACTTACATTCTCATTACATGATTAAATTATTTTCAAATGGACCACTTACATTCTCATTAAATGATTACATTTTTTAAATGGACCACTTACATTCTCATTATATGATTACATTTTTTAAATAGACCACTTACATTCTCATTACATGATTACATTTTTTTAAATGGACCACTTACATTCTCATTATATGATTACATTTTTTAAAATGGACCACTTACATTCTCATTATATGATTACATTTTTTTAATGGACCACTTACATTCTCATTATATGATTAGACTTTTTTAAATGGACCACTTACATTCTCATTACATGATTACATTTTTTAAAATGGTCCACTTACATTCTCATTATATGATTACATTTTTTTAAATCCACCACTTACATTCTCATTATATGATTACATTTTTTTAAATGGACCACTTGCATTCTCATTATATGATTACATTTTTTTAAATGGGCCACTTACATTCTCATTACATGATTACATTTTTTTTAATGGACCACTTACATTCTCATTATATGATTACATTTTTTAAATGGACCACTTACATTCTCATTATATGATTACATTTTTTTAAATGGACCACTTACATTCTCATTATATGATTACATTTTTTTAAAATAGACCAATTACATTCTCATTACATGATTACATTTTTTAAAATGGACCACTTACATTCTAATTATATGATTAAATTTTTAAAATGAACCACTTACATTCTCATTATATGATTACATTTTTTTAAATGGACCACTTACATTCTCATTATATGATTACATTTTTTAAATGGACCACTTACATTCTCATTACATGATTACATTTTTTTAAATGGACCACTTACATTCTCATTATATGATTACATTTTTTTAAAATGCACCACTTACATTCTCATTATATGATTACATTTTTTTAAATGCACCACTTACATTCTCATTATATGATTACATTTTTTAAATGGACCACTTACATTCTCATTACATGATTACTATTTTTTTAAATGGACCACTTACATTCTCATTATATGATTACATTTTTTTAAATGGACCACTTACATTCTCATTATATGATTACATTTTTTAAATGGACCACTTACATTCTCATTACATGATTACATTTTTTAAAATGGACCACTTACATTCTCATTATATGATTACATTTTTTTAAAATGGACCACTTACATTCTCATTATATGATTACATTTTTTTAAATGGACCACTTGCATTCTCATTATATGATTACATTTTTTTTAATGGACCACTTACATTCTCATTACATGATTACATTTTTTTAAATGGACCACTTACATTCTCATATATGATTACATTTTTTTAAATGGACCACTTACATTCTCATTACATGATTACATTTTTTTAAATGGACCACTTACATTCTCATTATATGATTACATTTTTTTTAATGGACCACTTACATTCTCATTATATGATTACATTATTTCAAATTTTCTAGCGACAGCGTTGACAATTGATTTTTTCAAAACGCATTCGTTAAGAAAAAAACCCCAAAAGATGCATGGAGTGAGGGGAAACAATTACAATAGTTAAGGTTCTCGCTTGGGGCAAAGAAATTTTTTAGGTTCTGTTAACCCTGACTTACTTGGCATCTCGCTGGGGACAAACACGGATGGAGACGGGCGCTGACTGCAGGGCTAGAAGCAGAAGAAAGAGACGTGCGGCAGGTCGCAGACGCGGACCGCCAAGAGAGGAAAAGGAGAGCTAATCAGCCAACCACAGGTGCTGCCTTTCAGTGCAAGAAGTGCGGCAAAGGCTGCCATTCGCGAGTGGGCTTGTACAGCCACAGCAGAAGCTGCAGGGCCATACGCGAGGATCCCACAGGAGCACAGAAACTTCCGTCGTCTCACGAGACATAAGGAAAGCCAACCAACAAACTTGGGATTAGAAACAAAATATTAGGATAATTATTTGAGAACTCACTATAGTTCTGCGAATACCATTATGAATTACATACACAGAGGGGGATATTTTACAAAAGGTTTTATCTTTGAAAAAGAAAGCGCTTAAAAAAAACCTTTTGGATGCGGCAGTGGCATAGCTAGGGGGGGCGGTGGGGGAGGTGGGGGAAGTACAACCATTCCGACAACCGTCCTTTTTCATTTGAAAGGGGAAAACCAAGGTTAAACAAAAATATTCTTAATTTCGAGTCTTAATTTACGGATTCGCACAACATTTGTTTGATTACATAGTGGATATTATAACTAACGCAAAACCGTTCAAAAATGTTTAATCGCTCAAAAAAGGATCCATTCGTTTGGAAAACTAAGCGGTATAAGTCACAGATGACGCTTTTAAAAGAAAACTACCAAAAAAAACCACACCACCGCAGGGCCGAATATGTGCAATTAATATCGCCACGACAGTTTTTACGTGGAATTTTGACATTCGCAGAATGATGCGAGAACAAGTACCTACAATTCATGGTGGTTCAAATATTGTGTTTAACTTGCAAGTAGTATTTTATATCACTGTTTGAGTTTTCAGAAAATCATTGTAAGGTAAGTTATTAAAAAATTTAATTGATTTTGTTTTCATTGCATTAAAGTAGCCTCAAATAATTAGTGTTTTTCATTAAAATACGGCTATTCATTAATTATATTACGCCTATCCAATTAATGTAATGTGTAAATAATTTGAATCGATCTATTTTATGGGAAATTATTAAGATTTATGACAAGAATATGCAAATATTCAAATTTCTCTGTTAATAATCACAACAATAAGCATAATAATTTCGAAAAAGACATAGATCTACCTTAAAATTTCAAGCGTCTTGGAAAAATTGACATCCGAAGAAGTAACTAGTAAAACGAGATCAGATGCTGGAATTCTACTCAATTCAATGCAATCTTTTTCTTTTCACAGTTTTATCAATTAATGGGAACCCGTCATTTTTTAAATTAATGCAAAACCATTGCATGGAACAAAGAGATGTGCTAATAGAAAATGATGTTGTATCAGCCAAACAATTTGTGAATAGTTGGAATATGTTTTGTCTCAGGGTGTGGGAACCTGCGACCTGCGTCACTTTATTGTGGCCTCTAAAAAAGTATCTTGTATTTTTATAAGGGCTGTTAACGATTATTTTTAATTTAATTGTTATCTTTAGAAAAATTAATTATTAATTAATCGTTAATTTCGATTAAAGCAAAAAATAAAATTTATGGTGGCATAAGTAACACTTATTAAAAGTTCTTTTTGAAAATCTAAATAACACTGGAATGTCTTTTTTTATACGTCATCTTTTGACCAACTACGCAAAAATACAAGTGTGTTGGCATTATTTAGTTCAAGTGATGAGCGGGTCTAATTGACAATATAGCCAGCCGAGCTGAACAATCATTCACATGGAACCGAGGTAACTGGTATGAACAAAACGATCTTGACAGGGATGACATTATCGGATATTGGTGTTCATTAAGTTTCCACCATTTTAGAGGGTTTAATGGATTCAGGAACTTTCATCTCCATTTTGTAACGCAGTAATTCATCAGAAGAGCTGTCGTCTCTGAGACAGACTCCATTATTGCCATTAGCTTAATACGCTTTTCATTTGGTATGATAAGTAGGCGAAATGTTAGAACTATGGTAGGGAAACTTTATAAAGATTTTGACCATTCCCGTTAGTCAATAGTTTAAAACCTAAATGTTCGTGTACTCGTCAGGAAATTTGTTATTATTTATCGGCCGATATTATTTTTATATCTTGTTTATACTTTTTGACTTCTAATAATTTATAAGTGATGGGTCGATTAATCGTTAAAAAATAATGTAATCGTTAAAAATTTTTAAAGATTAATCGAGAAATTAATAGTTGATTTCCGCAGCCCTAATTTTTATAAATGTGTATTTATAGGTATATAATCTTATGTGGCCTCTTTTATTACTGCTTACATAAATATTGCATGCAATGGTAAACATGTTCCCCACCATTACTTCGTTTCAATTACAATTATTTATTCATGTTTATTAATTTATAAAAACCATAATATAATCGACTAAGTGGCCGTCCATAAATGACGTCACGTAATTTTGGCCGATTTTTCACCCCCTCCCTCCCTCGTCACACGTCGTCACAAAAAGTAGACCACTTCTTCAATAAGACGTCACAAAGCTTTGACCCCCCGCCCCCCCACCCATAAAAGCAGTATTTTTGTTTGAAAGTAAGCATGATTAAAAAAAAAGGTTGCCATTAAAGTATGTTTTAAGTGTAACGCTGCATTCTAATATCGTAACACGCGTTTTACATAAACGTCGTTAAATAAAGTGTCAAATTTATGTTGAATTCAAGTTTTGTTTTTAGATTTTCTTGTCAAGTCTTTAGTTTTATAAGCATCTTTTCTAAGACAACGTTTTGTAAAGACACATCATATATATATTTACGCTCAATTATGTGGCCTAACGCTATGGAACATCACTCTGCTTTTTTTTAGTGTTGTGTTGTAAGCAGTGCTGATTGACTCAAATAGTTATTTTTTGGTGCAGTAATTTGGTGCGCTGCTTTCTAAAATTAGTTTAAAAATCGTGTAGTGATTAGCACTGTAAAAATTATTATATAAATACTTTGTTTAATTTTCAGGAATATTTCGTATTTATCATACAAGGATAAGTTACTTGGGCTTTTGACCAAAAAAAAAGAAGTGGGCGCCATGGGCGCCCTACAACCTCTATTTTAAATTACTTAGTGTACATTTAAGGTAGTTTAATATTTCGTATCTATCATACAAAGGTCAAGTTTGTTGGGCTTTTGAAAAAAGTGGGCGCCGTAGGCGCCCTAAATAAAGTGGGCGCCGCAGCACAACATATATTATATACATACTTTGTGAACATTTCAGGAATATTTCGTATTTATCATACAAGGATAAGTTACTTGGGTTTTTGACATTAAAAAAAACTATTATAAAATACTTTGTGTATATTTAAGAAATTTTAATATTACGTATTTATATCATAGAAGGACAAGTTAGTTGGGCTTTTGAAAAAGGTGAGCGCCGTAGGCGCCTTTACAAAAAGGGGGCGCCACAGGCGCCACGGCGCCGCGGCACAAGCTAGTTAAATAATAATACGACAAAATATGTGTTAAGATATTCGATGTGTATTATAAGGTATTTCAATCAACTTAGCAACGTAGAATCATTATAACTACACGATGGCATTATTTTAAATATAATCTGGTATAGTCGATAAATCATATCATGATTTTCAATTAATTTTTTATCATCATAATTAAATGATGACTTTTAAATAAGTTTTTGAGAATTTTGTTTTATGTTTAAAACGAAATCAAATATCATATACTGACTATAATATGTTGTCCCGCGTAAATACCATGTTTTTTACTGAGGTCCCTCAGTCATCTTCTGTCCAATTAAAATTAGTTGTTTTGTTTAGTTTAGTTTTTTAAATTTTTTGTTCCGTCTCAATTTTCCGTTGCTAGGCTACCAACCCGTTAGCTGATAATATGCGCATACAAATGTTCTGGGGTGAGTTTTTGTTGATGAATTTTTCTATGTTGCCAAAAGACATTGAACTGAAAGACCCAAAAAAAAATATATTTAAACCTGTTTCATGAACAAATGGTAGAGCATTGTCTATAAAATTTCGACACTTGTATCTAAATATTCTAACAATTTGATCAACTGAAATAAGGACAGTCACATCACACAAGAACCTGTGGTGGGAGACATTATAAAAGATGAGGATGGTTCTTAAAAAAAAGGAAAACAAAAATATCAATGTTTTAGACATATCTAATATACTTTATATGCCCACAGATATATACACTCACTTTTTCTCCGTCTATCTCTTTCAGCCTCTCCCTTTCTCTTTATATCCATCCATCAATCCGTCCATCCTTTTAGCTATATATATATATATATATATATATATATATATATATATATATATATATATATATATATATATATATATATATATATATATATTAGGGATGTTAACGATTAATTAAATTTTAATTCTTAACTTTTGAAAGATTAACGATTAATTAATCGTTAATTTCGACTAAAGCCAAAAATTTAAATTTATTATGTCATAATTAACACGTAAACGTTCTTGTTGAAAATCAAAATAACACTGGAATGTCTCCTTTATATGTCATCTTTTAACCAACTACGCAAAAAGACAAGTGTGTTGACATTATTTGGTTCAAGTGATGAGTGGGTCTAATTGACAATATAACCAGCCGAGCTGAACAATCATTTACATGGAAATGAGGTAACTGGTATGCACAATACGGTATTGGCAAGGAATGACATTATCGGATATCGGTGTTCATTAAGTTTCCACCATTTTAGAGGGTTAATGGATTCAGGAACTTTCATCTCCATTTTTTAACGTAGTAATTCATCAGAAGAACTGTCGTCCTTTACTGCCATTAGCTTAATACGCTTTTCATTTGGCTTCATAAGTGGGCGAAGTGTTACAACCATGGTAGGCAAAATTTATCAACATTTTGAACATTCCCATCAGTCAATATTTTAAAACCAAAATGTTCCTGTAATTGTCAGGAAATTTATTATTTATCGGCCGCTATTTTTATTTTAATAATTTTTACTTTTTGACTTCCAATAATTTTTAAGTGATGGGTCGATTAATCGGTAAAAAATAATGTAATCGTTAAACATTTTTTAACGATTAATCGAGAAATTAATCGTTAATTTCCGCAGCCCAAATATACATATTATATATATATATATATATATATATATATATATATATATATAGAGAGAGAGAGAGAGATAGATAGATAGATATAGATATATACTCTTGCAGCTATTTTTATAGACAAGAAAGGTAGATTTTTTTTTAAAAAATAAAATAAATCCATTAGCAAATTTAAAAAAAAATTGACGTCAGGAAATCGTTATTCCCAAGTTTCATCACAAAGAGTCATAGATTTATGTAAGCCATGAGATCAGATGAACTAAAAACAAACCGTTTTACCGGATTAAAATACTTTTTTTAGACTCGAAATCTTTTCGTTTAATGTTTCACTCTATTCATTATTCAGGAATACATGATGTCCAACAATTAAGATTGACCATCCCAGATGTGTAACTTTCCTGAGGGAGTAGTCGTCACGACGACTTTTGAACTAAGGTATTTGATGTCGTACACTACTAAAGTAGATTTTATTTCATATGTCTAACTATTTGAGGGAAGGTTTTGCACATCAATACTTGTACCAGCATTACAAATTTTTTTTATGTTGGGCATCGGCGATGTCTTTGTTTTCCTCTTAAAGATTTCATATCTGGTAAATTTATATCTACCTTATTCCGCAAATGTGCATTATATTCTTACTTTCATTAAACCAATTACACTAAAAAAAATTTATGTTACTCTAGGGGGAAAACGATTTTTAATGAGCCCTTCTAAATTCACAAGAGAAATCAGTCGCAATTTGAAATCATTTAAAAAAAATATCTATCTATATATATTTATATATAATATAATATATATATATATATATATATATATTATATATATATAAAGATTATTGAAGTTATCTGAACAACATCCCGACTTTATTCAAAAGTATTGACAATCCAAAGTAAAACGGACATTCACCCGCTTGGACGTCTACAATGGGCATCCCTTTTACATCTTGTCTGTTAGGCAAACCGAGTAGTTTTGTGCCCCCCATAAACGTGGCTGCTCAAAAAAAAACCGCTAAAATTAATAAATAAAGACACAACTGGAGTCAAATAGCAAGGCACGAATTGTAATAAAATTAGGATAAGTGCCGACTAGGTAAAGGGAAGGGGCGCAGTGCAGCCCCAACGACTTTTCGTTAAAAAAAACTCCGAACATCCTCAAAATAATACGAAATAAGAGGCTAAAAAGTCTAAACCGCGTAGAAACACCCACTTCCACGTCCATAACTACCTCCTTAGGCTGAAAATATCTGGCTCCTGTTCCAGCTTTATAAATATCATGTTTTGTGTTTGATCTTTCAAGTGAAAACAAAATTCTAATTAAAAAAAAAGCTTTGGTAAGCAGAAATGTGAAATGTCAATGACATTTTCGACGATAGATCAAACCAATTTTAGGAAACGGCAGTTTTTAAATGTTTCTCATTCAAAGACAACATTGGCCCCGTTTTACGATGTATAATACAGCGTATATAATCTATTATGGCATATATCATCAATTATTTGCTAACAGAATGGAGACCTGCAAAGTGTTTCAGAAAGCTTGTCACTTGCCTTTCAAATTAAATACATTTCATTGTTCTAATAGCCAGAAAAACTTCCCATCATTCGCGAATGAATTTCGACTTCTTTTTCTTCTTAAGTTAGCAACACGATTTGGTTACTATCTCAAAATCTATTCGGCGTTAGCTGTTTAAAATGTACATTGAATAATTTTTTAAAGAGATCTGTCGAACATGACATTGCAGTCGGCTTCTCATGTTAAAACGATCGACTAAATCAGGGACAGTTTTATAAGCCTTGCAACCGTTGGGTATATCTAATTCAGGTTGATAGTCGCGTAATCCTTACAGCCACCGTGACAAGTGTCTATATCAGTGAGTCTTATAATCCTTGCAGCCATAGGGATTTTCTTCTTCTGGCAGATAAACGTATATAATCATTGGGGTTATGACAATTTTCTACTTACAGACATTTGCTTTTGTATGATCCCCTTCAGAAATTTGTCAAAAGAAACACGGTCATCTCAAATACAACACGAATGATAATACTAGGACACTTAAATTTGAATGAAATATACATTTTGTTTAAAAATCAGTGGATTATTAAAACGCTCTTCTAGACAGTGTGACTGACTGACTGAATCAAAAAGTATTATGTACTCTTATTAGTTTATTAAAAGAAAAAAAGTACAATTTTCTGGCCCAAAATCAGACCAAAAGCAATGCTTCCAACCAATACAAAATAGGATCATTACATCTCTAAAAAGCATATTTAAAAATAAAATAAAATCCAACTTCCCTTTAAAAAAACATATTTAAAAAAAATCGCATACCGTCTGAAATCACAACTAAGATGTTAAGAAGTCAGGAAAGCTTCGCACAAAGTACAAGCAACCGTTCGTACGATGAGTGCATGAACCTGACAACCAGGTCATCCGAGATATAAACCACGAGTTTCAGTGACCCGGAAACGTAAGGATGTTTATTAGGGCGCACGAGCTCGTGTGGACAATTCAATTATACGGGATTTTAAGCATCTATCGGTTCATTAGCTCTACTGGACACATGCGTTGGGGGGGGGGACATTGAAAAACAAAATCGTCACCGGAATAAAATCAAAACAAAACTTTCAGTGGTTCTTCATGGAAGAGGTTTTTATTAAGATCATTATGTAAGAAAATGACAAAAATGATTAAGCAAATTTATGTAAATGGCAGGGTCAAACCGAAGAAAATATTTAACTATTCATTACTACTAAAACAAATTGAGAGCGTGTGCATAGACAAACCACGAATTAGTTAGTATATGGTCAATAGACCTTGTCATAATATGACGGAGAGCTATTAATAGAAATATTGGGGCTATATTTATCTTTTTTAAGGACAGATTTCATAAAAATTTAATAAAAGATACGAGTCAATATGTAAATGTAGGTATATTAAGAAGGCTGTATTTTGTCAGCTAGTTGTTAATTCTTCGTTAATTTAAGACAGAAAATTGGACTTGAAAAAGGAAAAAGTTTCGTAATTTTACTATGCTAATAATTTTGAGAACATAGTGATTCGACTGTATTTATGCTTCAAAACATTGTTCCGCTAAAATGTAATCTAAAAATAGAATATTACTCATTGAGCTATGACGTTTTTCGGCTTTAGAAATGACCA
This sequence comes from Ampullaceana balthica, assembly GCA_944989445.1. Taxonomy (NCBI): domain Eukaryota; kingdom Metazoa; phylum Mollusca; class Gastropoda; family Lymnaeidae; genus Ampullaceana; species Ampullaceana balthica. Next base: position 82,497 of record CALYLW010000491.1, on the reverse strand, counting down.
ACCCTATAAAACTATGAGAGGTTTTATTAAAGAGACGACCACCCAACCCAGGTTGTGTTTTTTAACTTAACACTTTTTTCAAAAAAAAATGAAAAATAATAATAATAAAAGGAATTCATTTTGGGCACCACTCCTAGGCGTCTCTAAATAAGGGCAACCCGGGATAACAGTGAATTTGTTCAGGTGGGCGTGGGGGCGGTGTTGGATTTCAGTTGTTTAGATGTCAGTTTAAAAAGAATAACAGCAACACGATATTACGATAAGTATGCTGATGGGAAATTAAAAAAATCAAGTTTCATAAATGTGTGTTTGTGAAGATGAATCAAAATACAGCAATCATAAAAATTTGTACCTCAAAGATGAAACACAAATTTGTGACACTTAAATACGTTGAAAATATTTAGAAAAGCCGGCAGACTATAGACTTAAATGTAAACTATGTGGCTGACCAAGATGCAAGTGCTATTACAGTTTCTGATTGCAAAGGACGACCCGACAAGGGAGCAAGCGGTGGAATACTCACTTTAGACTCGGATAAAAATGGAAGTATTCTTCAAGAAAATGATTTGTTTAAGCAGACTTTAACAGTGCTGAAATCAATACACACGCTGACAGAAGAAAACTAGATGACTAGAGAATTGCCTTGTAGCTTTAGTTTGTTCAAACCTGTTTTATCTGGTTGGGAGCACAACTGCTATTGTTTCCAACATTAAAGATTCTCTATGATGAGTTATCTTTAAGTTACTTTTAACTGAATTTTAAACTCCCCAAAATTTTGCCGTCATGCAGCGTGAGAAAACTGCAGTTTCTCTCGGCCTTAAGCTTCTCCGAGTCCTACGGAACTACAAGGCTTGGGGGATTCTTTTAAACGCTTGTCTTGAGGAAAGCCCAGATATTACAGGCAAAGCATCGCCTTTTAAACGCTTGTCTTGAGGAAAGCCAAGATATTACAGGCAAAAAATCGCCTTTTAAACGCTTGTCTTGGGAAAAGCTCAAATATTACAGGCCAACCATCGCCTTTTAAACGCTTGTCTTGAGGAAAGCCCAGATATTGCAGGCAAACCATCGCCTTTAAACGCTTGTCTTGAGGAAAGCCCAGATATTACAGGCAAAGCATCGCCTTTTAAACGCTTGTCTTGAGGAAAGTTCAGATATTACAGGCAAACCATCGCCTTTTAAACGCTTGTCTTGAGGAAAGCCCAGATATTACAGGCAAACCATCGCCTTTTAAACGCTTGTCTTGAGGATAGCCCTGATATTACAAGCAAACCATCGCCTTTTAAACCCTTGTCTTGAGGAAAGTTCAGATATTACAGGCAAACCATCGCCTTTTAAACGCTTGTCTTGAGGAAAGTTCAGATATTACAGGCAAACCATCGCCTTTTAAACGCTTGTCTTGAGGAAAGTCCAGATATTACAAGCAAACCATCGTCTTTTAAACGCTTGTCTTGAGGAAAGTTCAGATATTACAGGCAAACCATCGCCTTTTAAACGCTTGTCTTGAGGAAAGTTCAGATATTACAGGCAAACCATCGCCTTTTAAACGCTTGTCTTGAGGAAAGCCCAGATATTACAGGCAAACAATCGCCTTTTAAAAGCTTGTCTTGAGAAAATTTCAGATATTACAGGCAAACCATCGCCTTTTAAACGCTTGTCTTGAGGAAAGCCCAGATATTACAGGCAAACCATCGCCTTTTAAACGCTTGTCTTGAGGAAAGTTCAGATATTACATGCAAACCATCGCCTTTTAAACGCTTGTCTTGAGGAAAGCCAAGATATTACAGGCAAACCATCGCCTTTTAAACGCTTGTCTTGAGGAAAGCCCAGATATTACAAGCAAACCATCGCCTTTTAAACGCTTGTCTTGAGGAAAGTTCAGATATTACAGGCAAACCATCGCCTTTTAAACGCTTGTCTTGAGGAAAGTTCAGATATTACAGGCAAACCATCGCCTTTTAAACGCTTGTCTTGAGGAAAGCCCAGATATTACAGGCAAACAATCGGCTTTTAAACGCTTGTCTTGAGAAAAGCTCAGATATTACAGGCAAACCATCGCCTTTTAAAAGCTTTTCTTGAGAAAATTTCAGATATTACAGGCAAACCATCGCCTTTTAAACGCTTCTCTTGAGGAAAGCCCAGATATTACAGGCAAACCATCGCTTTTTAAACGCTTGTCTTGACGAAAGCCCAGATATTACAGGCAAAGCATCGCCTTTTAAATGCTTGTCTTGAGGAAAGCCCAGATATTACAGGCAAAACATCGCCTTTTAAAATCTTGTCTTGAGAAAATTTCAGATATTACAGGCAAACCATCGCCTTTTAAACGCTTGTCTTGACGAAAGCCCAGATATTACAGGCAAACCATCGCCTTTTAAACGCTTGTCTTGAGGAAAGCCCAGATATTACAGGCAAACCATCGCCTTTTTAAAAAAATTTGCAACGGATATTTCTTTTATATCCCGTTTGGAATTGAAATAAAATACATTTAAAATTTATTTCCCACAAATTTAGACAAAAATAAAAACCCATTTATTATTACCCTAAAGCAAGTTGGTCCTCATTCCCAACCAAGAGGCAGAGAATAATGATATCACTCTTGTCATCAAAGAAAAGTTAATAGCCTCGAAACTGTGTCAATAGCCACACGGACGTTTATACCGCAATCTAAGCAAGCAAAGGTGGAGAATAAACCCATCTCGGCGCGTTTGAGATGTGGATCGTGTTTAGACGCACCCTAAAGTCGCGAATGCTTCGCTGTTTCTCTGTTCAAGGCCCTCGGAGCTATAAACCTAGTTTCAAAGCCATCCATGTTCTCTGCGTGCTGGACAACACATATACACGACACATATGATGCCGCGAGCCTACACATGTATTTCTCACCTTTCATATCCTGTTGTTGCTACTGTCGTGTCGGCTCGTGATCGTCTGTCAAACTATCCGGTCCTAAGCTGTCATTACACACACAACCGCCACTTACCGGCCCGACCCGCCCCCCAATGTCTCAGTCAGTAGTACACTCGTCTCCGGGCCTGGAGTTTCGTGACCTAGTTTTTCTTTAACTCGTTTAAAAAAAAATATGATAAAGGAATGAAAGGGTTTCTGTACGATAGTGGATCATTATCATTCAACCGCATGTACAGGCATAACAACTTCATCGACTGGATAGGGAGTATAAATAGGAAAGCATCAGGAGTACTGCATCCCAGAAACAAGGAGTTGGCCGAGGAGGGATAATAATGTCAGTTAAGACTGTGTTTATCTAACGTAGTGAAAATAAAGTAATCAGGTTTATAGATTAGTAAATGGGTAACTTGTAAACAGGGGTATGAGTTAGCCTGACAGGACGTAACAAAACAGCGAACGTTTCGGCAAAGAGCCTTCCTCATCAAAGAAAAAGGTACACAAATAAAACGAATATAAAGAAATTTTAAAAAATTAAAATTAAAAACTTAGCTTTTGCAAAATCCGAAGAGTCAACGTTATCTAACGTAGCTCGACATTAGCGGCTAGGGGGGGGGAGCCTATACAAAAGAAGTGACGTAGACGTGGGGTTACACCGTTACTGGAAGCAATTTGTAAAACTTATGGCTAACTGCACATTTTCTTAGCTTTATTTTATTTTTGGGGGGTATTATTATTATTATTTTGTTCCTCGCTGCCTATTAGCTTTAATTATAAGAAAAGTTTCACATTCATTCATGACTTAATAACATACACACAAACAAACAAACAAAAACAACCATACAAACCAGACAACGTGAAGTATTTAGCCACAGGTACACTTAATGACCTGGGACACCTCTCCCTGTTCTCTGAAGTTAGTTGCGTCTCAATTTTATTGGATTAGTCAGTATTGTTTCATTTGTGAGATGGACTTTTCAGGGATCACAAATTAAATGACAAAAGTGGAAACAACGCATAGATTTAGTGAACTAACGCAGATGTACTGGGCGAGTGATGGTCGGTTGGGACATAGCTCGCAGCCTCAGATGCATCCATGAAAGTAAATATAAAGGGGAAAATACCACCCCCCCCCTCCCCCCGGCACACACACAAAGACAATTTGCCGCAATTAGCTTGCTAGATATGACTTGCCCTTTACTTTTTCAATTTTAGCTTTTTTTCCGGAACAAAGTGTGAAAACATTTTGGGTTATTTCAGCAGGTTATCTGGGGAATTATAAAATATATAAACTACAGGACACATGGTGCCAACAAATTTTTGGATACGCAGATGTACGTGTCGCATTAGAGATTTTTGTGTGTTTCGTTTTAGAGAATGAGTGGACGACAGAAATCAAAACCCTTGTAATGCGTTACATATATTTTCTTTTAAAACTTCCTTAAAATGGGAGATACTCCAGTCAGTCGGGTCAGGTGCGTGCATGCGGTTACATTAAAAAAAATCTTCTAATGAGGGATTGGGGCTTCCTTAAGTGTGTTGCATAGGTGAATCATTTGTCAAGTAAGCTTAATAGAAGGGAACGTCAAGCTATTTGTGCAGCTGGTTATTTCTATTCTCCATTTAATTGAGGTTTTTTTCTATTCACAATTTTTATTGGGTTATTTCAGGTAACTAAACAACCCGTAAAAACAAATTTTTTGACTATAAATCCCTTATATATGAGACATAACTCGTAAACCTACATGTGGAAGAAAGTCAGCAGTCCCGAGCCTGCTCTCTTCATGGTGCTTCCCGGAAGATCCATTCAGCCGTCTGCCCCCCACCCCTGGGGGGGGGGACGTAACAGCGACCACCTGGGCATCCAGTACAGAAAGTAGAAAATGCCTCCCACTAATTTGGCCTCACAAGGAGGGGTGGAATTGCCTACATCGACCCGCTACTACTTTGGCGCCACACCGGCAAAGCACACGAGTCTCAATTGTTAGGACCGCCACTAAGCGGGGGATCATCAATGACCTAACTAGGGTGTGACCCCCACTGGAAGGTTTGAGCTGGCGTCCGCTGCATTCTCGCGTTTCCTTTTGCTAATCCGTACTGGCGCTCCTGTCCCTAAACCGGCACCGCTTAATGGCGTTGCTAGTAAAGATGACATAACTAAAAGTATTGATTATGTGCAATATAAAATGCATAGTGCGACAAACATTTACAGACTGAAACTGACTGAAATATCCTTTCTGTAAAACACGGGATATGGTCATCGATGGCTGGAGTGATTTCCGGTGACACGTGGATGTCAACAATAGCAGACGGATACATAGAGTTACATGGAGATAAACTAAAAATGCATTAATTTAATTACGGTACATTCTATCGATCTGAATTTTCGATACAATCCATTGTTAGATAACACGGGTCTATGTGCAAAATTTCAGCTCGATAGCATTACGGGAAGTGTGTCATTTTTGACTTTTGTTTTTCCACCCGCCTACGACAGACAAGATGGTGAAGTTAATATAAGGGATTTAAAAATTGTTAAGAGGTTATTTCCAGTCACCATGTTGGTGTCATAAGTTTGAGATGGAAAAAACCTACATTGTCGCAGCCACTTCTGCTACCATGGGTATCAACATACACAAAGGGAAGAGTAACATCCTCAAGGTTAATGCCACCAGTACATCACTCATCTTGCTTGAAGGAGAAGCCCTCGAGGAGGTGGACAGTTTTGTTTACCTTGGCAGCGTGGTAGATAAACAAGTTGGTACAGATGCGGACGTCAAAATAAGGATCGGAAAAGCAAGAACAGCCTTCCAGCAACTAAAGAATGTTTGGGTTTCCAACAACTTAGGCAGCAAGTTAAAAATAAGGATTTTTAACGCTATGGTAAAACCTGTGCTGCTATATGGAGCCGAGACATGGAGAACAACGGCCGTAAACCTGACCAGAGTCCAGTCCTTCATCAACAATTGTCTAAGAAGGATTCTCAGAATTCACTGGCCGGACAAAATCAGCAACTGTGGCAGCGGACAAAACAGAAGCCCATTGAGGAAGAAATTCTCCAGAAGCGGTGGAGGTGGATTGGTCATACACTAAGAAAACCTGCTTCTAATGCAACAAAGCAAGCCCTGAAATAGAACCCACAGGGTAAGCGGAAAAGAGGCTGTCCAAGAAACACTTGGCGCTGAGAATTGGAGGCAGACATCAAGAGTATTGGCAATGAATGGAAGATCCTGGAGAAGCTTGCCCAGGATAGAGATGCCTGGAGGTCTCTCGTAGGTTGTCTATGCCCTTGGAGGAATAGCAGACGCCGACGATGATCGGTGGATCCCCCCCCCCATGAACGAGAAGGCTCAACAACAACAACTGTTAAAGGGATATTTCTACTCGCCGTTTTTATGTATTTAAAAGTTGGTGTCATAAATTTGAGATGGAAAAATTTTGTATGGACACTAGAATATTCATTTATATCCGGAGCTTTGGATCATCGACTGGGGAAGATGGAGGTGGGGGGAAGAATTCTAAGATTTCTAATAACGTATCTTACTTATGTTTCGTCCTTTAAGTTTAAAAGATACAGAGCTACGCATTTACCGCCACTCAAATCGGGCGAGTTATAGCTACTCACGTCATTACACTTTTTATGGGGATTTCCCCTTGGTTGTTACCAACTAAGCATCTTACAGCAGATCTTAGTTCATTGCCTTCAGCATTCAAATTGTCATAACACTGCCAGTTGACGCTGACTTGAAATAATTGTGACAAGTCAATTTAACAAGGTAATCAGACGAATCCCTTGAACCAGGTCGATAAACCAACGGGCCTTATAAATAAAAGCAACCATGACTGATCTCCTAACTCTTTGATATATATTTTCTCGCATGAGTTCAACTGATATCATAATGATACACTCAAAAACAAATAGGGTTTAATCGTATGGCAATTTTCAAGCCGGCATCATGTAAGTTCAAATTATGTGGAAGTTTTCAAATCGATTTTATGTAACATCGATATAGGAAATGGTTGATTTCATATATTTAATCCGCATGCAAGGACAAACACATACAAATTCTAGTTCGTACCGTCCGGAATTCGGACGTGGCATTTTGTTGCCAGAGGAAAACAGGAAAACCAACACTCTGACAACAATTAAAATTTTAATAAAAGTGCAAGACTAGACATAAACCATGGGTACTCGTAGGACCCAATAATCTCCTGGATAGAAGAAGCGTCTGTAACAGATGAGTTAGGATAAGCCAACTGAGAGCGATACAAACCTTCCATCAAACCCACTGGCGCCTTGATGTACACACTTGAAACTGATGGCATTAATTTGTATATCTCCATAAACTTGCAGTATTCTCAAGCGACAACCGTTCATCTTCCAATACCAGTTTAAGCATAGAAATAAGGGATTGCTCTGAAGAAATTTCTCCACCGTCGTTATTGGAAATTATGAAAATGACATAAAATGAAAATTCCATGAATTAAAAAAGTTTGTGTGTGTATGCGCAGTTGATTTACGAGTCACGATTTCTTTCAAAAAGTCAATTATATGTTTTGAAGAAAAAAATATATAATTATAGAAATTGTGTTTTTTTTTCAAAACAAATACTACTTGATGAATTTGACCTAAATGCACGACCTCAAAAGTTCAGTCTGTAAATATAATTAGAAAAAGACAGATATGTCTTTCTTTCTTTTGAACGCTTTTTACAGGGTAAACTTGCTTTTTTTTGTCACAAATTTCAAGTGTCAAGTAAGTGACAATTAATACTAAATGGCATCATGGGGAACACGAATTGTTTTGTGCTACAATCGAGCATGATGTTGAGAGAAAAAAAAAGCAAAATTTAAAATAAGAACATGAAGACTTTCTTTGAGCATTTTCATTTTTTAAATGGAAGCTTCCATGGCTGGGTTGAGAGTTAAATGTTCACATTTTCGTTTGTGCCATCTAGATTTCCGAAACCTCTGTTCAGTACACTAGAGTTTTCTTTGAACATAACGTCTACTTGAGAACGCTATCGCAACAGTGTTCAGAATTTGTGTGAATTTTAAACGAATTATATTTTTCACCTGCGGATATTTTAAATTAGCATTTCTCGTTTGAACTTTAAATAAATTATAGTTCTGTGTTGAACTGATCTAACAAAGAAAACAAACAGAAATTTGAACAGATTGAAAAAAAAAGAGCTGCAAGATTTATTACTGGGGAATATTCACATCTGAAAAGAGAATCTCCGTTGGATAAATTACTAAACCTAGACGGACTAGAGGACAGCAAAAAAAAACACACAAAAACCCTATAATTAATACTACATTAGGCATTGAATTCTAACTGGGATGTACGACGCAACTATTATCTAATAAAAGACTCAGATATACTGAAGGATCGTTTTTAATGTATAAGATAAAATAAGATTTTTCAAAGATTTAAATGTTGAAACTAAAAATTATGAAACCCAATAAAGTATAGTCTAGTTAAAAACAACTTCTATAAAAGACGGCTGTTAAAATAGATTGTTAGATAAAAACTCTTAAGATGTGTATGATCAAGAGTAGGTCAGCAGTGGAGGTCAGGAGTATATAAAACTATAAGATCTAGGCTCCGCATGAAATTCAATTGTGTTATGTGAGAACAGGAGCTTGACGTTCAAATCTTCCTCTTAAATTCCACTTCCCTGGAAATTATTTATATTCATATATATATATATATAAAAGGTTGGAATTGATTATTTCTTGAAATGACAAAGCTTCTTCAAACAAATTATACTTGGTGACGTTTGTGATAATTATGTTTGTGTTTAAGGTGAAAAGGGTTAGGGGACTAGTGAGTACATTTTTATTGTCATTTAATACCATTCGATTGTTGAAAATCTCCCAGCAGCGTCTTGACACCGTAGTCACACCCTTTCCGGGAATGTTGAGTCACTGGAAACACAGAGTTTCTACAACTAATGATATTATGAGACATTATCAAACCAATGTACCACTCGCTGATATGTAAGACAGTAAGTACATTAACTGAAAAGCTAATATAACAAATCTCATCTTTATTATTTTTATGTGAGTATCAGTGTATTAGGGAGCTGGTTTATTTTAACCGATGAGGACTTACAAGTATTTGTAAGGATTTCATAAGAAAAAAATATTTACTTATAAATAAACACGGGGTTAAAAGCTAACCAGTTGAAACAACTCGTTGGAAATTCGTGTAACTGTTCGCTCCTTTAGAGAACAATACTCTATAACGTCCTTTTTCAATTAGACACATTTCAAAAACACATGCTTTATGTCTACACCACACCATCACACAATCTGCCGTTGAACAACAGAAATTTGACACTTGTCTCTGGTTACCTTTTCGAGTCCATATCTAACGACTCACGATTATTTCTCTCGTGGATATAAATTGATGAATTCTATAAATTCTCGAGTATTAGGAGAAAGGCTTTTTAACTTAAATTTTTATTGCTCTCTGCTCTGTTTTAGTCTCAAATGGTGACTAATTCACATAGATTTTTACTTCTCAACTATTAAACAAATCCCGTATATATCTGAAATCAACGTAATTCCTAGGTATAATAGCGAACTTTCCATGGCCCTGTGTCTATTGGTTTCGGCATTTGTTTTAATGGCTTTTCGCTGTTTCGCTAACATTGGCTGTACAAATGAGTCGAGTCTGGATCAAATCTTGCCTTCATAAATGCTCGGGTATTGAAAAATCCTGAGAAATAGGCCCCAAAGAAGTACCTACAAATGCTTTCACTTTTTATAAAAGGTGATATATTTCATAACATTTTTCCGCCTCTTAAATAAAGAAATAAACAAACATTATATCGTCAATTTAAAAAGTAAATTAAAAAAACATGTTTTAATTGTTATTATCTATAGGATCCAATACAAAAAACGTTGTGGAAAGTATTTGATATTTTAATAACAAATATTGTCTGTCAAGATTAGGTCCAACGGGCCTGCTACTGTCTTCAACTTCAACGTGACATTCAGTGTGTGTCGGGGGGAGGAAGGGGTTGGGGGCATTTATTTGCGATCAGTGGGTCGTCTTGAGGAGTAAATGAAGTTTGTTGCAGAAAGAGATCGAAATTTTCTTTCAGCTGCACGCTCAAGTCCTTTGAGAAAAAAGCTGAGGATTTGAGATGAGGCGTGCAAAGGGGATGGGAGCTAATTCACGTGTTTTGTTTCCAAAAGTAAATGAAGGAAAATGCCTGCATAATGATGAGGCTTTGACAAGAAGAAATTTTCACATTTGCATTCACACTTTTCCCCCTCTTGTCAACCGCTATGAACTGCCGAAAGATTTGGCTTGATCCATCGATGATATGATGTCTCGCAAAGATTCGTTTTTTCTTTCAAACTTGTGAAGATGAGAAAACTTTTTCCTTAAAAATTTCCCTAACAGTCATGAAAATAATACCTGTAGAAAGATTATGAGGTCCGATGATGTTTGTGTATGTGAGAAAGACTATGACACACGCGTGAAAATTTAAATAAATAAAATGTAAGCCATGAAAACTTTTTTTTAGAGATAAAAAATGATGTATATAAATCAGTAAGTGCCTTTTATCTATAAATATAATTAGGCATAAATTAGGACAAGCACAAGACGACGCAAGCAAGCAAGCATGACGAATGACCCTCGCTAGGGTGGTGTGGCGGGACGGTAGCTATACCGCAGAGCACATGAGTCGAGACCAACAATGCGTCTTGGGTTCACTCGCGTTGTTCTCATTTCTTTGTGCTGCTGTTTGTCTCCGTTCTTTCGCCCATTTCTTTGCACTATCTATGAACAAGTCTGCGGCGTAAGCTACGCCACGGGTCGTATCTAGCTGTTTATATTAGCATACTTGGAATGAGTATCGGATGTTATAACTAAAAGGATCCCTTGAGTTAAGTGAATGAATGAATGATTTCTTCTATAGTACAATAGCAATGTCCATGCTTGACTGGTACTTTCGTGACGCCCCGATGGTACATTGGCCTTCGTGACGCCCCGATGGTACATTGGCCTTCGTGACGCCCCGATGGTACATTGGCCTTCGTGACGCCCCGATGGTACATTGGCCTTCGTGACGCCCCGATGGTACATTGGACTGACAACTAACCCCCCAAACACAAATATTTTTTACACGCTTTTATTTAAGTCACACTGTTTGTATGTTGTATCCATCCATCCATCCTTCCTTCAAATCTTGAAACATAAAATTAAACCACTTTTGATGGTCCTAGAGATCTCAAAATTTTACCACAGATAGATCTTGGATGACAATGCATTGTTTCAAAATTTCAGTTCGATCGAATGTAACGTAATTAAATTAATCAATTTTTAGTTTATCTCTATTTATCACTATTTAGAATGTATAGTCGTCTGCTAGAGTTGACCTCCACAGCTCACTGGTTTCACTCCAGCCATCGTTTACCAAATTCCCGTGGTTACATCAAGGACATGGGAGATCAGCGCGTTTCACTCTGTAAATTTTTGTAAATAAAAGCGTGTCCTTATTAAAAAAATTGTTTTTTTACATTTTACTTATTCATTCTCATGCCACTTTTTAAATGTATAAACTTAATGCACATCTTGTTTACAGTTTAGCCAGCGGCATAGTTATGTGCCATTCGGGGCAGAACCCCTTGCAGAACCCCCCGCCCCCCTCCCCCCGGAAAATGTTAATGCTACATAGAAAAGATACTCTTTTCATTAGAAATTAATAATAAGGACACTATACATTTTTATGGTAGAAATAAATAGAAGAGCTTCAATTTCTTTGATTAAAATTGAAGTTTTATGCTTTTCTCTCATTTTACAATCTTTGATGTAACATCTACTAAAATATTACGATCCAGTGCTTCCAGACATCATGTGAAAAGGGGTAAAGAATTAGTAACCTCATATTCAAAATGAGCTTATTGAAGTTTTAGGAGATACAGTGAACCCAAATATCATCTTTCGGGTACAAAACACGAAATATTAAAATGAATTGTTGTATCTTTTCTATGTAGTATTAACATGTACAGTTGGATAAAATCGTTCCTTACGGACAGAACGATCAAGACCTGAGTGGGGGAGTCATTATCCAACGAGGCACGCCTGGAGGACGGACTCCCACAGGAGTCCGCCCTCAGTTGTACATTGTTCTTAGCCTACGTCTACAACCAACAAGGCATTCTGGGGTCGCAGAATGCGATGTTTGCTGACGATTTGGCTATATGGAGTTCAGGAAAAGACGTTGCAACACTGCAGAACCGGCTGCAGGAGGATCTGAATCGAATCGAAGACTACGCCAACCGATGGCGTCTAGTAGTCAATACGGAGAAAACGGTCCACTCCATTTTTAGAAATGGACGGAATGCTCTGAAGCATGATGTGGTGCTTCAGATATGCGGGAAAATGTTGAATTGGGATCGGACACCAATGTACTTGGGAATTAAGTTGGACCAGAAGGTCCAACTACATAACCATGTACGTGAATTGTGCGCCAAAGCCACAGCTAAACTGTCCCTGGTGAAGAAACTGGCTAGCACTAGTTGGGGTGCGGACGCAAGACTACTGAGAGCTCTCTATCTCGGTAGTGTGAGGGGTGCCATTGACTACAGCCTCCGGTCCAGGCCTTTGCGAGCCGTACGGCTCTAGAGGAACTGGATCGAATACAAAACAAAGCTCTACGTTTTGTATGCGGGGCGTTGCGTACGACACCCACAGCCGCTGTAGAAATTATGTCAAACGTGGAACCCCTGGCGATAAGGCGAGAAAAAGCAATCATGACCACGGTAGAGCGATACCGTAGGTTGGAGCATGGCGAACCCTGCTTCCAACTACAAGACCGATGGGTAAAGAGGACCCGACTGAAAAGACCATCCTTCATGGATACGGTCCACGAACTAGAAGACTCTGTCCCCATACCCAAGCACAGGAAACGAATGCAACTGGTCCCTGCTCGAAGGCCACGTGAAAGCTTTGACTTGCCTGAACTACGTTTGACACTGGCTTAAAGACCATTTCCGAGAGAACTGGCTTCAGGGCTGGGCATCTGGAAGCACTGCCAGACTTGTATTCCAGTACATGCCACGACCGAGCAAAAGCGACTCCTGGTGGGAAATTGGACGTAGCAATCAGACGCTCATAACTAGAATGAGAACTGAACATTGTCCCATACGAAGCTACTTGTATAAATTCAACACTAGCAGGGAACTGGCCTGTCGGCTGTGTGGCCACCCGGAGGAGACGGTGGCCCACGTACTCGAAGAGTGCCCCGAGCTGTGCGGGGATTTGGAAGGAAAAGTCACGGTACCTACATAGGAGTACCTCTATGCCGATGCCCGCTTGATGAGGCTCGCATGCGATAAAATGAACCGGGTCGTAAGAGCCTAACGGCACGACCCAAAAGAGAATGTACATTCACGAGTAGATGCGTCAGTTCCAGAACATTGCCTTTAATTGCATTAGTATTGTCCTCTCTGTAACCTCAAAAAGCCATATTATAAACAGTCAGGATTTAATTTCAAACATTCTAACATTCTAACAAGAACATTTGCCACTTTATTTTGCTCTCTTTGACAACAACTTATTGTTCTTTTTAATAGTCTATACTTTTCATCCGATTTATTATTCATCTTATTTGCAAAAAAACTTTTATTTCATTAAACTTTATTTTAACGTTTTTCATTTTTAGAAGCGAATTAACAATGATGATACTGCTGACCCCAACATTTGCCGCCACGTTCATTCCATTGGCTCATGTTTGAAAATGATCGAGTACAATAATATTCGCTTCTATAACATGGGCGGCTGTCAAATTTGACTAATCAATTAAGTTACCAACAGAACATTGCCACTTAAGCCTCTTGGTTTTTCAGTTCGAGTCAGAATAATTTATATCTAATATGAGGTTTGATGTTTTGGCAGTAGAATCGTTAACATATTTTAAGATAGCTACTTTATATCTTTATCAATTTCTTAATTGGTATTCAATTTACTTTGATAAAAATTACCACTTCAATTTCTTGTTAATTCTTAGGAGCTAATTAACACTGGGGAATATGCCGCCCCTAACAAAGTACCGCCCGGGGCATTTGCTCCCCCACCCCCCTGAACCGCTCCTGTAAAGCCACTTCATATATGCAGTGAAGACAAACAATGAAAAACATAGATAACAAATTATTTCATTTGCGCTTATTTGATACAATATAATTTTTTTTTCAAATTTAGGTGTACATAACATAAGTACTCAATAAATAAAACTAAAGTCTCCCTATTGTTGTATTCTTGTACATTTTAATTTATTATTTTCAGAAATATCTTACAAGTCCAAATGTATGTCTGCACTAGTTTAGAAATTTAAAACTTCCATAAGAGGCTGGATCTTTTAAAAACAAAAAGCAAAACACCGTATTGCAAGATCAAACACACACACATTCGAGTTCTTCCAATCTGGAATTCGGGCGTGGAATGGGTTGCCTGATCAAACCAGGAAAACCAGCACACTATCAACATTAATCCATCTTTAAAAAAAAAGGAGCGTCTGAAATAAATAAGCCACGATAAGATAAGATGAAATTTGTGATATCCGGTGCTGCACCACCGTCGGGGTAAATATCGTCTTTTCTACGTCAGTATTTTCCAAAGCTGCTTCCAAAAATAATTAAATGGTGGATTGACAGCTGACAATCACAAGTTGTTTAAAAACTATCCTTTAAGCAGTAAGAATAGCTCTTCTTATGTGTATTCCTCATTGGTTTCATTTTGTTTAATAAAAATTTTTTTTTAAAAACCTACAAGTTGTGTGATCTTACAATGGCTTATGGTAGACATTGATATATTAATTTTTGTATGAAAGTTAACAAGAAGATATGATAAAGTTTATGATTAGCATGCGGCATTTAAAGATTAAAGGTTGTTGTCTGAAACACCGTGTATGACTTTATATATAAGTAAAGCTGAAGCTTTCGTATGTAGAGCTGCCAAAAAAAATAAAAACATAAAAACATTCATGAACTAGTGCAGGCTTACCATAATTCTGCTTCAACGATGTTTTGAAACAGGCGACAATATCATATGGTAAAGTTATAAGGCATCGTTGTTTAGTACAAGCATTAACAGCACAAAGTAGAATAGTCATGTCTAACACGGAGCACGACTGAAGGCTGTGTGCCACCCAATTGTCTACAATTCGGTCGTGGAAAAAATCTTATTGTCGACAGTAGTGTTTGATTTGCGTTCCCAACCAAGTAACTGAAGTTTGATTGCAGTAAAGGCAAAACCAGTGTCAAGATCGAAATTCAGACGCAAGATAAAAATCCAAACTTCAAGAAAGACAGTCTGGTATTAATCACCTTGATTTATGACTATTTAAAATTTTTTATTATAGTTGAATGATAAATATGAACAGGTTATATGACATAAAAGAAAAAAAACAACACTTTGTCCCAAAATAACGTGACATCGACATCGAATCTTGCAAAAGAGAAGAGTCTGTGTTTGTATCCTTTTGAAGTCCATTTGGTTGAAAACTTTCCTTTTTTGACTGGTCTTCTTCTGGTTTACATATATTTTATTTCATTAATCTGAACCATGTCATTCCCGTTTTAAATTTATAATAATATAATCAAATATAATACAAACAAAAATATTTTTTTAAATATAGCAATTGTACGTTCGCCCATTTGCAAAACACTTTTTTGTTTAGAGACGGGAAATTAGTTTTAAATTTAGTTGACTAGAGGCCACCATAGACTGCATCACGGTGGAGTAATATGATCAAATAAATATTTTTTTAGATATAAATAATTAAATTGAAGTATTATAAAATACAATGACTACTAAATGCATTTGGTAAGACTGAACTCATCACGCGTCAACTTTAAAAGCTTGATGTTATATGGTTAGTGGCTTGGCAGAAACGACTGATACTTTTTTCACCGGGGATTGAAATTGGCCGATGTATGTTACGCAATTGCGGATTAACAAATTGCAAGGAATATTTTATTTCAATGCTGTATTAATTTCAATCTCAGAATTATTTATATGGACTACAATTTCCTCTGAATTAGATGAAGTTTTGAATCGCTTTGTGAGTATTACAGAGGGAAAAAAACAACTGAAACTTGAGAGAAAAGTGGTTCTCTGGGAAACTTACAACTTCGGTAATTCTCTCAAGCTTTGCCTAAGATTTTAGACACATTCTTTAGACTATGAATCTTAGTTCAATTCTTAAGTGGATGTTCATTTCTTGATACATAAAATGAAATAACTTAAGATGTATGAAAGAAACGTTTGCTGTTATGACAAGTTCGAACGGCGTAAAATACAATTCTTGATAACTTCGCTAAATAAGATTTTAAAATCCACCTAGATCGTTTGATTTTGTGCTAAATTTTGATTTGTTTTACATATAAAATCTCAAATTTTAGAATGAGATATTATATAAATGAAGTGGAAAAAAGCGGGGCTCAAAAGAAGAATATCATTCAGTGGTGTGAAATAAATGTTTGGCTAAGAGGTTCGTATAAACCCGTTACTTGAATGCACGTTTGGTCTAGAAACTTTAGCGGATGGAAAGTTAATGCCAATTTGTCATATCCTAGACATTTGTGATACATAAATTTATCTTCAACCTTAATTAAATCCCAGTCATTCCGGTAATCTACAATCTGCTCTCGACGTCAAATGCCTCCAGGCCGCCATCTTTTGCTTTTATGACGTCACCAAGTTGTTCTTGGTGTTTTGATTTTAAGACAACAGCTGAAGTCTCAAACTGATGCTTTGATTTTATGACGTCAGGTGACATCTCTTGCTCGTTTGACTTTGCGATGACGTCCACTTCAGTACTCTCCACTGCCCAGTCCTGGATTTCACCCGAGGCGAACACGATAAAAAACAGGGCCCCGAATGCATAGATGGCGCTCGAGATGTAGAACACGGTCTGCCATTGGCTCTGTGTTTGCTGATGGGAAGATAAATTGGATGCTAGGAATTTGTAAAAAAGATATTTCTGCTGTTGTTTACATTGTTTTTTATGTATGCTTATGAAATGATGGGTAACCATCGTGTAATTCTCATTTTTTTTTGAATTGCATATGCACAGAAAACAAATACATTAATCAGCGGCGTGCCGTGGGTATGTGCCGCCCGTGGCAGAACCCAGGTTTTCCGCCCCATCCACCACCCCCCCCCCACAACCAGAAAATTTGTTAATGCTATATATATATGTTTAAAAAAATATAATGTTTATCTGAATTAATAATAACACTACATTTGTTATGCTAGAAATAAATAAATGAGCTTTCATTTCTTGATTATGATTAAAGTTTTCGGCATTTCCTGGTGGCACAATTTTAATTTCCTATGCTCAATAGACAAAATTGTACTTTTGATCGCAATTTATTTTTCATCAATTTAATTTTTTAGAGAAGCTTCTCTCGCAGCTGGCGCAACTAATGACAGTTGTAAGAAATATTCATTATTAATATCGTAACTAGGCAGGGTAACTTCGAGAATAAATATCTAGATAAACATCGATAAATCAAATGGGATTGAATTCATTAATTCATGTTTTAACCCGTGAGTTAAAAATAGTCCTTGCTTGACAATGTCGTGTGAGATTCTTTAATACCATAATTTAAAAGAAAAATTACAAAGTCTAATAGATTATATGTCACTTATAGGTACCAGCACAACTGTGTCATGTTCTTATGCTAATTCAGCCCTTTGGCTTTTCTGTTTATTAGCATTAGTGCCATTACTAGCAGAAGACTTAAATTTCATTATGGAGTTTGACACAGAGGCGTAACTAGGTTTTTGGCGCCCTTTGTTAATTTATTTTTGGCGCCCTTGATAAATTGACAAGTTTCAGTTTTGCGATCTTATCATTTGGTTGATAAAACGGGATATTGTTGCGTTAATAAAGAATACAGCAAAACTTGAAGTAAAGTTTATTATGTTGATATTGAGAGGGGGCAGCAATAGCGGGTTGACAGGAAAGTGGCACGGTGATGTTTCATATGAAAGGTGCCAACTTGCTTTGACATACCGACACAAACCCGTGAGAGGAGACACCTTCCCTCCCCTCCCCCACTTTACTACATCAACAGTGGGATGGGGATATCCTCGATAACAAAAAACTAAATAATTAAGTTTATTTAAATATATTTCCTTTAAATCATTATAATATTTTTATTATGTTTGTTAGATAAGGCCAGAAAAGTAACAAAAAATATAATGGTTTAAATGAAATATTTTTAAATATAATTAATTATTCACTTTTTGTTATCGAGGATAAAAGGGAAATACAGTCGGAATTCGCTAAGTTTAACTTCCCTAAGTCGAAAACCTCCTTATATCGAATTAATTGTTAGGTCCCGGCCAAAGGCCATAAGACTAATGTATTTTAGATCTCCTTAACTCCAAGGTTTTTGGGTTTCAACCTCTCTTAGTCGAATTTTCCAAGGCGTTTGGGTTATTATTCTGGAGTGACATTTCAGAACACGTGTTCCGTAGAGCCACGTAAATGGACGTAAAATCTTATCTTAGTGTATTACACGAGGGATAAAGCGACCCTTGCAAGTACAAAAATGGCAAAGACAAGATAATGGAGTGGTAACTAATTCGCGTCCCTTTGCTGCAAGCTGTTACTCTTTTTAAAAAGAAAAATCTTACTCCCCCCATCCCACTGTGGAGGGAGTAAAGTGGGGGAGGGGAGGGAAGGTGTCTCCTCTCACCGGCTTATGTCAGCACGCCAAAGCAAGTTGGCTTCCTTTCATATGAAACATATACACCGCCTCTATTTTCTGTCAAGCCTACTAGCCCCACCCCCCCCCCACATCTCAATATCTACATTGTCATTGATTAATCGGCGCCTATTACGCCATTTCCCTAATTCAAAAACTCCGTAGGTGGAATTTTTGTTGTTGATCCTATGAGTTCGACTTAGAGAGGTCCGACTGAATTTATTTAAACACAAATAAAAAAATTAGAGATTTAGTGGTGCCCTTTTGAGCTGGCACCCTTGGCAACTGCCCCGATGCAAAGCCGTTGTTACGCTACTGGTTTGACATTTTGGCATTAAAAAGGTTCCTTCATTTCTTTTTGTAATTTTTTCCTTGACTTTTCTTATATTTTGATAAATATTATGTTAAGGTTGTTTATTTTTAGAAGCCAATTAACAACGAGTAATTTGCCGCCCAAAACAAAGTGCCGCCCGGAGCATTCGATTGGCTCCTATTTAAAATTAATAGGGTACAGTAATTTTTGCTCTTACAAAAGGAGCAGCCTACTAATTTGAAGAATCAATTAAAGTTACTGGCACATGAGTGCCCCAATACTACTTAAGCATCTTGGTTATTCAGTTCGTATCATAAATATTAGAAGAATTTATATCCCATATGGATTTTAAAGTTTCTGAAGTTGAAGCGTGAACATATTTTAGGATAATTCATTTATTTCTTTTATAAATTTCTAATTTAGTTGTTATTTTATTTTGATAAAAAGCACCACTCTCTTTTAAAAAAATTCTTTGAAATTAATTAACGACGACCAATTTGCTGCCCCTAACAAATTGCCGCCCGGGCATTTGACCCCCATTGCCCCACCCTCTCGCTACGCCACTGACATTAATTGTACGCCATGATGCGACTTCTTAGTAAATGATAAAAACAGCAACAGCTATTCTATTCACTTATGGTGGAAAGATTGAGATTACGCTCTTCAAGCTTTGGCTAACACCTAGACAACCTACTTCATCTGGTGGACAGTGCCATACATTTTCTAAGCATATGACTCACTCAACGCAGGAGCCTCCCCCCCCCTCCCCACTGCCTTGCTCTGACAAGCGTGAGGGACGAAGTCAACATATACACTACCGCTTCAAGGGCTAAACTGAAAATCTGGCGGTTCAAGTCCCTGTTGTCGTTGTGCATGTTAAAGTATAAGTTGTTAGAGCCATTCCAAAAGCTATTATATTTATTGCTTTACACATTAGTTTACTCAAAAATCTTATTCTATGATTTTTAGCAAGCAGAGTTTCTGGACTTTAATACCCAAAAAATTTTTTGTAATGTAGTTTGAAGAGGTCCAAGGCATTGCCAAAATTTCTTAAGAACTTAGAAAGTTTTCTCTAAAATTATTTTTTCCTTTCTTATCAGCCAAAACCAAAAACATTATATTAAAAAAAATAATAATTCCTGCACTTTTCCAATGAGTTTTTATCTATTTAAATGAAAATCAAATCAAAGCCAAGATGGAAATATAAATAGCCACCATTCGTTTTGCACAGCGGCCTTCAAATACGCGTACACAATAATATAATTGTAAGCACACACAAACAGTCTTAAATATTCAATGTGTCGACACATATTCCTGGTCCTAATACTCCTAAGCATACTCGGTTAAACGATTTTCAAAGAAACGGAGACATATGTTCAAGCAACCGACTTAGTCTAATCTGACTAGACTATCAAATCTAATTCAGCAACATGAAATCAAAGTCCAAAGCTCTCCAACACACGCGGGAGTCAATCTGGGATCCCCTTGAACATCAAACATACAGCGACGTCCTTGAGGAGATCATCGCTAAAGTGGGGCTTTACGGATGAAAAAAAAACGCGAGAATGCTTGGAAGATAAATACAAGGTTTGAATGTGGGGTGTAGAGGATGGGCGCTCTGACCAAAATAAACCTTCATTGAACCAATCATTAGCATCGAGAGCGGGGCTGAATGGTTTTGTCTCCTCCCCCCGCCCCTCATTAAAACACTTTGAGCACATCACAGATGCTTCGATGATTGCTGCAGATCAATCATTATCGTCATTACTGGTGGGGTCGGGGGGGGGGTGGCTTGCTAACATAAGTAAGTCCAGTTACTCTAAAGGTTGACGCAATCAAACATCTTCACGGTTTATTAAAGAGAAATTATATGCAAGCCGATCAATGTGCCCGATGAAAACGAAATGCTTAAAAAAGTTAGAAAATTTCAAGTCTGTGAACAATTTGGTAAAATACGTCAACAATTTGAGATTTAAAAATGCTTCGTTCCTTTAAATCAAAGCATGGAATACCTGTGGGATAAGCCCCGTTAACTCGCACTTCAACAGGCTAAACCACAACAGGGACCCGAACCGGTATTTTTACTGACATTGTCCCCCCAGGAAGGAAATCATTCAAAGACCTTAACTGCTTGAAATCCTGCTGTGACCGTGTTTGTACTTACGTCTACAGTGATGTAGCTTATTACATTCGGTGATATGAACCCAGGCAGAGTGGCGAAGGTGTTCGACAACCCAAAAATAATACCAGCGTACTGCGGAGCAATGTCACCAGCGTTGGTCAGGAAGCCGGCACCGTACTGGAACCCACTCATAGACACGCCTATGACCAGAAGTGACACAGCCCAAACTGCTTGCGCACAGTCGAAGAAGCCGACAGCCAAAACAAATATGCCGGGAAACAACAGGCCTTTTAGGAGGGAAAAAGAAGAACATAGTTTAATGAGATAGGGCAAAGATCTATTGGTGCAATGCCTTCAATTCAAATGTATCAATTCTTGTTGCAATTAACAGATCTCTTAAAGGCAAGATTTTAAATGATTTTAACGTGACCGCAACTGCTGCAATATTATTAGAAGGAAATAAGAACATTTAAAACACGGCTAGTAAAACAAACTTCCTCAGAATCAAAATAAAACTTACAGAAGCAACGTAGTATTTATGTAAAATAAACAAATTAAATGAGCCATTATATGGAAACAATTGCTTTAAAAATGTTTAAAGAAATAACTACAACAGCAAGAAATTATAAAACATAGGTAGCAATATACGTTGAAATAAATCAAAACCTGATGTTAAAAATGTTAAAATTTCCTGCAATCCTTTTGTTGTAAAAAATATTTTTTATTGTCTTAATTAATAATAAACCAATTAAATATGCTAACTTTCTTTAATCATTATTGGCATATTAATATAGCGTTAATGAACTCCAACCTTGTATGGACATCAAATCACTTAAAAATTCGCTCCTATAATGTGGGGGAAATTATGCTTCAAATTATCATTTAAATAAAGAGAAAAACCAGGTAAAACATTAAATATCTTTTTAAGGCTTTTTAAATTTTCTGAAGCTTTATCGCAACAACTTTTCAGCCAACTAGAAAGACTTTACACAAGGAAGTATTTACCAAAGGTGTTACAGCAGCTACAAACTGCAATTTCATACTCAAGGTAATATATACAATTACTGAACAAGTGTGTTACCAACTGCAAATTCAAACCAAATATATTAGTTGCTACAATTACTTAAAGGTGCTACCAACTACAACCATTCACGCAGGGTAGTAAAAACGACAGCTTACCCAGAGTGTTACCGATTTTTCTGGCCACTGTTCTGGTCACCAGCTGTTTGGACATTACAGCGTCAAATACCAGACCAGAGACGTTGATGACTATGAAGAACCCGATGTAGGGAAGTGCTGAGATGGCGCCGTTCTACGAAACACATGATGGAACGAGTAAGAGTAAAATCAAATCAACTTCTGGTGGTTCAAATACTGCTCGGAATGGGAAGACAAAAGAGTGATTCTTCATATTAGGTGCACTAGACTTATGTAGTAATTGATGGTAGCAAATATGTTAGTCCTTCTCTTTCTTGTGCTTACTTCGAATGACGAAGAATCGGACCGTGGCCAGTTCAATGCCATTCGTTTTCTTTAATTTAACTTTTATTCATTTAATTTTTATCTTCATTAATAAAATAATCTATTGGGTTTCTTTCTTGGGTGTCATTACTGATGTCTATATCTCTGTCTTTCTTTTCTGAATGTGTGCTTATTTTTGTTGTGCTTTCTTCTATTTTTAGTCGCCCCCCCTCGTCGATGACAAAAATGATTGACCGACAACACAGTTCAAATTCCATATCACAAAACCTTAAAAATACACAGGAACCAGAATACTACTTTATTCAGTGTTGGTCCTTCAGATGATGAAATTTACACAAATAAATAAACACACTATTTATTTTAAAAGTAATCTAACTTAAAATGTGTTTAAGTTAACGCCAATTTGAATTAAAGAAGCGGAATATTTTTTTACCTATCTGCTGTTGGTTAATGCACTGAACCCGAGCCTTACCGCTTGTACGGGGAAGTAGAGCACCTCGCTGAGGTACGTGGGCATGTTGGTGAGGAACGTGTAGGTACCCCAGTTGGCGCACGTGTGAGTGACGACGATGGCCCAAACCTTCATGGACAGAAAGATCTTCAGCCACGGCGTTTTCACTTTTTTCTAAGAAACAACAGGGAAGAAAGAATGGCGTGCTGAGGCATGACTTGACAGTTTGATTTAAAAAAACCTTCATAAAAAAATTAACAATAAGATTATTTGTAAAAAAAATAATAAAAAGCGTCTAAAAACTTCAAGAAGCTCATCGAGAAAAGTTTTACAAAGCATCTGGATTTTTAACTAATCCCAAGACATAAACTGTTTAATGTTTCTATATCATACATTTTAAAAAAATGCTTTAAAAAATGAAACCTACGAGGCGCAAACATATGCTGCTTTCTCGAGCTTTTATTATGCCGTAAATGGAAAACAGATGAACACTATAGGTTGTGTGTTAAAGATCTTGAAAAAAAAATGGTGAGATTTAATGGAACATGATACCCTTACAAAAATCATCCTTTAAGTCACTGTAGAAGGGGGCCGCTGAAGAGGTAGAAGGGGGCCGCTGAAGAGGTAGTAGGGGCCGCTGAAAAGGTAGAAGGGGACCGCTGAAGAGGTAGAAGAGGGCCGCTGAAAAGGTAGACGGCGGAAATGTTGGCTTGACAGGATAAAGGAATGGACAGGGATGAGATTGAATGAATATTGGCCGCCGCTCAAGATAGGAAAATGTGGAGATCGTTGTCTGTTGATGTGTCCATGCGCTCCCCCCAGCGACCGCAACGGTGACAGGACTGATGATGATGATTGCAATTTAACTGCCCATCTTAATCACTTTTCGTTACTTAACATTTGCTCTATATACTTTGCTGTTACGAAATGACAGAATGCCGTAGAAAAATTATTAACCAACAAAGGGTGTTTTGAAGTGTTTCATTTAAATTTAAGAAATTTTCAGTGATAGATGTGTGTATAGATAAAGCCCCATGCAATTATTACGCTTTGTCAATCACCTATAATGAATATAAACTGTGTTAGCCATTGAACTCTTCATTATGTTATTATATGCTCTGTTAAAAACTTTACCCGAAAAGTATTCTCTACACCGAATCCCAGTCAGCATATAACGTTATTGTTATTGGGGGGGGGGAGGGGGAGCATTTAATCAGCCACCCTTCTATCCCGCTCACCTCCATCGACGTAGACATGTCCCCGTGCAGACTTTGAGTGATGTATTTCTTCTCACGCTCCGACGTCCTGGGATGCAGGTCAGGCGAGTCGTACACAACGTACATCCACGCCACAAACCACACCACACCGAGCGCACCTAACACATGAAAAGAGAATAAACAGAATTTTTTGCTAAAGATTTCCGCTCCTTAAAAAGTACGAACGCAATGCTAACCTACTTATTTTTACTACTTTTATAATATACTTTTTATTATTACTAATAATAATTATTATTACTATCAGTAGTATTGTTATTATTATTATATTTAAAAGTTTATTATTTTGAAGCCTTGTAGTAGAGTTTATATTTTATTTAATATTACGTTCAACATATTCTTCTTTAACTTCAGTATCCTCCAGTTAGTGTATTGACCATTCTGAATACTACATATATCATATCCTGCATGTCACTAATTTATTGCTGTAGGTCTTTTAAAATGTAGATTTTAACAGAAATTTTCATCGGCGCTCCCACTAAAAACATAGGCGGGCGCCTGATATTCTGGTTGAATAGTTGTTTTCTTTAAATGTTATAAAACCAAGTCCAGTCACATGTTAGTAATACGATTTGCAAATTTAATGATCCGTTGCCAAACGTATGTTTCATGAGACGATAATAAAGTAGCTAAACCTACTTTAATCTCCACTTTTTAAAAAATATAAATCTAACGGTTAAAATAAAAACTGAGATTTTAATTGATGTGTCCTATATTTTCTAAGCTAAGAGTAATCGCATGTTTTATTATGCATACCCCCTGGCTAGTCTTATGAAAGACTTGAAAATCTTATTAGATTAACATTTTGAACAGCGTAGAGTAATCAAAGGAAATTAAATTATCCAATTCGCTGAGACTTTGCCACAAGGCCGCAAAGTGTCAAGAAAACCGCAGCGCAATATGATATGAAGATCAAAGATTCGCTACACGCGGGTCTGATACATAACGTCAAATGTGAAGAACGTGTGTATCCAAATTTGTTAAACTTGTAAAGATTTTGGATGCTTGGCGTGCCGTTTCTTTCTTTCGTTTTGTTTTTGAAAACAAAAAGATTGTTATTTAGATAGACCACATTTCCCATGAGTGAAAAACTCAGATACGCAAGGGAATACCAAGAGACCTGGAATGCCCCACACTTATTTAGGCTGGTGATATTTGTTTAAAGCAATGGTTAACGACCTAATTCCACCCACACGAAGCTGTTATTTTTAAATTTAAGAACGCCGTTTATGTAACTTCCTTATAATTAGATCTGACATTTCCAAGGAATCATCAGCCCACTCTCGGAACCCCGAGAGAAATCCACGTGACTAGCGAGCGAGACAGAAAGGACAGGGACAATCAACTTGACGGGTTAGTGAGACCACACATTTGCGGTATGGGTTCATTTAGATGAGAAAACCCTAGATCTGTTTCTCAGAAAATACAAGATGAACACCAAGAAACGATCGTAAAATCTACTTTTAAACAAACATCACATGAGTGGAATAGTTGATAACAAAATACATTTTAAAAAAATTTCTTCAATGATTCATGACAACAACGCATAAAATAGAATATGGTCTTATCTTTAAGACGAAGGTCGTGACCTCAAGGGGACATCATCAGCCTTCAGGAAGCCTTTATGATGCTCTGACGGGTTTTCACGGCGCTGAAAGGACATCTGATTTCCCTAACAAGCGAGAATCATTCCAAGAGATGGCAAAACATCAAATCTAATTTCATTGAAACGGGTACATCAACGGAAAGCTTTCATTCAATTTTTCACGTCTCCTTCATAAACAATGTGTAATTTCTTAGAGGAAGTCTAGACTTTTTATTGCCACGGGACAAAGCTAAGACGCTTGAACTTCCTTAAAAAGGACAAGATAACTAAAATGTCTTTAACGTTGTAACGGACTATAGAGCAGGGGTTCTAAGTCTTTTATGAAGTTTTCCCAACCGACTTGAGCTGAAGACATTTACTTCATTCTCGAAGATTACACAGTGCTAATTTTAGAGCGATTAAAATTAATTTTTAATGGATTTTTTGACAACCCTACAACACTCCTCCCACCCACCCCACCTCAACCAGCTTGAAAGGGTTAATCAACTACTTAATATAACTTATGTTTAACGATAATAACATATATAAGTATCAATAAGTACATGCATGTAGTAAACACTATATTAAGCACAGTTAAATTGATGCTTCACTTTAGTTAAATATAGTGTGTGCATAAACTCGATATTTTAAAGCAGTCCAATACTTTCGGGGTGAAAGATTTTTTTTAAAAAGCGGACAAAACAATTTTAACGAAACGCTGTTTGCGATTGTTTTACCGTGAGATACATTCCCTTAATTTTAACGCAGACTAACATTGACAGAACATCTCTCAACTGCATGGCGAAAACGAAGAACCATTATTATCAACTCAAGGAAGCTGTAAAGTGTGATTGCTGAACATTGCTGAGTAGTAATTAGGAAAACTCTTTGTTGAATATTAATTAGGAAAACTCTAAGTGATTATAATTTTAAAGGGGTGAGCATCATTTCATCATATAACTACCTTCGAACAAGGATGTAGTGGCGCGGTCACGCTTACCTACACTACAGGGGAGAGAACATTGCCACTCCCCATTCCTGAACGACCAGGCTTACCCACCCTAATCCCCACTTAAAATATTTCTACATTTGATTGGCATAGTCCTTCAGAAAAGATTAGAGGAAATGTACCACCCGTTCTTTGTAATCCACCGTGTCAGTTCGTCTAGTGAAGCTTTGTTTGATTATTGTTTTTTTTTACTATATCAGCTCCATACCTAATGGCTATTTTAAGTGACTGGTGACTTAGTTTTTGTTTTGTTTTGTATCATCAGAAGATGCAATAATCGCTGTCTGAAATGATTTCAAGCTAATCTCGCGACTTCATTTAAGTCATGCTCGATAGAAATTCGGATGTGCTTATAAAGGAAAAAGTTAAGCCATGCATTCACAATCAACAAGCTTCCTTTCACATTGATGTACTCGCAGTGGAGCGCTACGACAAAGACGTTATAAATAACAAAGCGTATGACATTAAATAATAAAAAGATGTTTTTACATTAATTTATGTAAACATTAGTAAAGTAGGTCACCACTGATCAGCTTGCCTTCAGAAAGCAGCTAAGTCAGGACATACATAATTAAATTGGAATGAAAAGCTTTTACCTGAGGTTATAACTAAGAATAATTGAATTCTGGCTTTGTCAAAGGGCTATAGAAAAATCCGGACTCTTGATTTTTAAATCAATTACACTTTTTATAAGATGCTCTTGGGAATTTTGTGGTAGAATTAGTTTTCTCTGGAACAATTTGAAATTACACTGCCTTAAAATGTATATATTTTAAACGTGAACATTGGACAGAAACGGCCAACCTTGAACGTTGCTTTAATGCCTACTCAATGAATTCTCGCTTAAAGTTAGACCAGACATTTTGAGAATCAGGATTCTCCTGCATCTAGTCTCACCTCTCCTATGATAAATGTTTCGGGTGGGGGAGGGGGGGGGTCTGAAGGAGTGGATTTTTGTAAAGACAAAATGTGAGTCATTTGCATAACCTTCTACATCGTGATTGGCTCCCTTCAGCTGTGAGACTGACCAATCAAAGCCCTTGTTTGTGAGTGAACCGTACCGAGTCTCAATCAACAGAGTATTTGCTGTACAACTTTCTTAACGGAACAAGGAGTTCGAATTCGCGGGTCTAACCCTTTGTTTAACATATGTCAATATGAGTCAGGATTAGCTGGCTACAACAGTTCAATACGCGGTTGGATGTCACCATTGAATCGAATACTTCTAAATTTAAACTCGATGACCATAAACAGAATAAATATGTAATTTTTAAAAAAGAAATGTTCTCTAACTAATCCGTGATCTTCATTCACATGTATACACGGATGAGAGAAAGATGGGTATGGAAGAGTAAAGCACATATTTGTGGCACTATTTCATTATTAACATGTGTTTTGGATGGCGATCTTTTATTTAAAAACACGTCAAGGGAATAAAGCAGACGTGGAGGCTTTAACCCAGACGGCCAATTTTGGAGACCAAAGATTGGTCAAGACATGACAGATTACTCAAATTAAACAGAGATGCTCTAGTTTTAGGTCGTGAAATTTAAGACAGCAATTGTCAAAAATATTTTTAAAACGAAATTACGGAATAGGTCAAAATAGGGCTGGTTGTGAGGTAATTGACAATGTGAAATACAGAAATGTAACGGATCCATAATAAAAAAAAAGTATGTTGTCAAATTTCACTTTGAAAAAATCAGTTTTATATAACGTTAAATATGTTTATCATTGATTATTTTGAAAATACGAACGAGATGGATGCATCGATGACATTGAACAGCTCAACGAATCCACCCCACCCCTCAACCAGATTACCCCAAAGTGTTATCGAACTGTCACCGCCGTCCCGCAACCCTAAAATGTGTTTGAACACAAACCTCGTACGGCACGTTCGGTGTCATCAAGAGCAACGAGAACATTCTGGCGTCTTATGTCGGTTTAATCAGTTGCAAGCAGAAAGCGCAAAAAATCCCCCCCCACTATGATTAGGGACAATCAGATGTCTAGCACAGCTAAACAATGGTGAGCAGAAGTCTGGGACAACTATTTAGCTTTTATCAAGGGTAGGTAGAAGACTTGGACAGCTCTTTAGCTTCAATAAAGGGCAAGCAGATGTCTTGGACAGCTATTTAGCTTTAATCAAGGAGAGCAGAAGTCATGGAGAGTTATTTAGCTTTTATCAAGGGTAGGCAAAAAATCTTGGACTTCTTTTCTCGCATTAATCAGGGGCAAGCAGAAGTCTCTGAAGACAAAGATCGGTTTTGTTAGAGGAATCAATTAATCTTTGACAGCAGCGTTCAGTTTCAACATTTAAGGAGAAAAAAAAATCCAGGACAGTAGTGCACTGTTATATAAAGTCCCAAGGTCCACCCCACCCCCACACATTTCTCCTACGGCAGACTGGTGTGAAAATTTGTCAGCTAACCCAGCACGTAGAAGACAGATGGCCAGCCGTTGTCAAACCCGTTCTCACACAAGGCAGCGGCTATGGGAAAGGTTAAAACGTTGCCAATCTGGGATCCTGAAAAGAGAAAACAAACGAAACAATGTCAAGAAATTTCATAGTTTGGTTTGCTCTGTACCAAATATCACAATTATAATTACAACTTTTCAATTGTTCACATTGCTAAGAGAATGGAAGTTTATATTTAGTGTACTAGACCGTTTAGGATTGGATTGGACATTCTTATACTGGTCACAGTCACGACCGTAGAAATTCAATTAAACGCCAGAGAGAATACAGCACCACCAAGCGCCAAGTCCGTAAAAGAAATTAGAAATAAACTAGGTTTTCTCAAATATGCAATAATCTGTAACACTACTAGAGTTACTCAAATATAGAAAAAAAATCAAAGAAAGAAATACTGAATTAAGTAGAGGCTTAATTGTGGCTAAAGCAAGGAAATTAAATGACATTTTTATTTTAAAAAAACAACTGAATGTCCCTTCTTATCCATTTCCCAAAGTTAAAACACAAATACACACTCAAACACAATTTAATGTTATGATTCAACAATTTTAAATAGCCATCTAGTTCAACTTTCCAAACGTAAGGCAGTAGTACTAAGGGGTCGCAAACACAAAAGCTCGGTGCGCTTGCATACACTTAATGTTACCGTGCGTCCCTCTTTTGAACTCGGACTCACCTGCATAACAAAGGCTACAGAGCATTCCCTTTTCTAGAGGCGGGGCCCACCTTGCCCACAAAACAGCCATTGCGGGCCAGACAACACCCTGATGAAATCCAAAAAACAAAAACAAAAACAATGGCAGTTTATTGCAACCGAAAGAACGTGATATGTCAACAAAGATGCACGTGTCGAAGACTCGATAACCCTCTTCTGCTTCTTCTTCATCTTCTTCTATTCCTTCTTCTTCAATTTCTCAAGGGCCCGCGACCAATACTCTGTTCATTATGAAACATACGAATGAAAGAATTACCGAACATGCCGACACTAAATAACACCTGACAAACGCCTGCTATGATCTGGGTGACTATCAGAGCTAGCAACCCCCCTGACAGACGCCTGTTATGATCTGGGTGACTATCAGATCTAGCAACCCACCTGACAGACGCCTGCTATGATCTGGGTGACTATCAGATCTAGCAACCCACCTGACAGACGCCTGCTATGATCTGGGTGACTATCAGATCTAGCAACCCACCTGACAGACGCCTGCTATGATCCGGGTGACTATCAGATCTAGCAACCCACCTGACAGACGCCTGCTATGATCCGGGTCACTATCAGAGCCACGTAGTGCAATCGGGCGGCCACCGGCATCAGGAGCGTCACGGCGGCGCACACGAACATGGACCAGCCGTACACACGCTTTCCTCCGAACCTGTGCAATGGGTAGACAGAAAGAACTCGCTCAGAGACCTGTCAGTTTATGTTCTCATATATAAAAGTGGTGCTGCGCAGACTAAGAGAGACGGACAAGAGCACATAGCAACGATCAATTGAACACGAATAAGAAAGCGGACCTTCAAAAAGTTATAGATATACAGATACGAACTTACAAAAACTAATTTATGATCAAATGATTTAAATCCAGTCTCATTAAGTCTAGTAATCTTTGTATTCTTTGGTCAGGGTGGGGAGAAGAGGCTTTAGGGTGTGTGCAGGATAATTGAGAAATGATACCACGTTTAGCGCTCCATTGAAATATCTAGTATGTCATTCATCTCTGATGTTGTAGCTTTGAGCTATCAAGTAATTATCAAGTAATTAACTGACCAACATACCTCTGAGACAGCCACCCTCCCAGAACCTGCGTTGTTAGGTACCCCCAATAGAAAGAGCCCAGCACGAGACCTTGAATTTCTTTGGGCCACGGAAATTCTCCATCCTGGAAACAAACAAAAAATTAATAATTAAAAAAAACAAAACAAAAAAAAAGTATAATCTGTTGTGATAAATTTTCTAACTCAAAACATTGTGTCTATAAATACTTTTCAAATTGTAACACATTAAGTGAACTTGGTTGTTTTAAAGGGATTTTTAAAATTTCATACTTTTATCTTTTGAAATAATGCAATCATATATGTTTTGTACAAACTGCTACAAACTGCATGAGGTTAAAGTTATTAAACCCAATTCTTTAAATCTTGTCATTTTTCTTGGAAGATACATAATTTTTCGATGCTTTTGGGTGGAATAAATAATTGGTTATTGAAGGCTGTTTAATTGTTAAAATAATTCATTAAATCCATTCAAATATTCATTTTAAAAATCCAATAAAATAACTCATTGACAGTTCCAGAAATATTTTTGTAAACCGCCTGATTAAATTTCTCCGTAATTCCACATTTCGTCAAAATTTAACAACATGTGAAAAATTAACTTCTCCTAATCGTCCTGGGTATAAACATTTTGACAAACGGGCTTCATCTTGCCCTGCCTGCTTCCTCACCTCTGCCGCAGCGGCCGAGCTAGCATTGACCACGATGCCCTCCCCATGGCAGGTGCTGGGCCGCAGGGGGACAGCGGAGACATTGGTGACGTCACCGCCCTGGGCCCCCCTGAGCTCCGCGAGCGCCGTCTGATTGATCATGCAGACGATCGCCACACTCATGTTGACCCGCAGGGCGTACACGTTGATGAAGCCCAGGCATGATATGATGGACAGGGCGAGACGGCTCGAGCACAGGAGGGGAGCTTTTTCTGGGGAGGAAAATGAATATAATTTCAACAGCGGTTGTTGATGGTGGGTTGGCGGCAGAAGACCCCCCCCCCGACAGGGCGCCGTTGTTTTAAATTATAACGACTGAAGCACGAGGGACACAAACTTACGGGAAATTTTCAATTGTTTTACTTCGGCCGATCCCGCTGGAGTCACTGATTAACGTTTTAGAACCGCTCGTTAAACAAAAAAAAACGTGTACAATTGAACACCAACTCAATGAGTATGTTGTACAGATGTTCTACAAGCAGGCACGCCTGAAGTCTAATTGCTTAAATTGCTAGGACCAACCAGGTAGGATTCTGGCCACGTAATATACCCAACAGGGATATCTCAAGCTGAGCTTAGGTGATACGGGGTAAATCGGGACTGAAGTTTTCTGGCACGACGAAAACCCACGTCAATTCTATTTATTCTAAGCACCCCACCCCGTCCCTTTAATGCCCATCCAGGATCAGATCACTTAAATTTAATCATGAAGTAAATAGTTACCTAAATAAATATTTCATTTTTAATTTTTTGGGGAGAAAAGATTTTAACCTTCGTTCATGTGATAAATAATTATTATTAATGTCTGTGTGTCTAAAAAATAATAACAGGATTTGGGGTACGGATTGAAGGTTAACACTTTTTAAAAAAAAATAGTTTAGTCCACTGATATGTTTGATGTGACTTTTCAGGCTATCATACAATGTCTCACATTTTGTTGGATGAATCCTTACTCACAGGATTATCAACAACGATCTCTACGACAAAACCTGCAGTGCCCATTACTGATCCTGTTATTTAGCTATTACTATATACTATATTAATCTAAAGCAGTATTTATTACATGTAAATGGGTGTGAGTACGATCGCAAGTCCTCACCCCAAGAACAAATAACTTATCTCTTCTTATATTTGTATAAACGTAAAGGTGGTGATCTATCATCTCTGTTTAAACGTCTTTATGGCCAGTAAAAACTGTATCCAATCCAAATGTTTGTTTCAATCTCACATTTAAAACCTTTTTGAATAACGTGTTAAAGGAAGACAACACTTATTTACGCACCTACCATATTAAAACACTTCCGTAGATGTATAGGACAAAATTTAAGAGATTTTCCCATAAAAGAAACCTGACTTCATTTTTTCGCAATTAGTGTGCAAATAACTCAGCTGAAAACACGTGTTGTGACATTCGTGCAATTCCTTTAATGTCAGTAAACTTTCCTAAATGTCAACGCCTGCGGTAAAGGACTGTTGTCTGTTGTTGACACAAGGATACCTACAAACAGAGGGGAAAGGTTAATTGTTTGGTTAATTTCATCACGATATGCCCCTAGTCGATCGGGGAAACTACGTCAACGAGTTATTTCCCCAGCTTCTAACATCGTATAGTTAAAAAGTATTGTTATTGTTAAGTGGCTCGCGGTCGTAAACTTGAACAATTGATTTATCAATATCATAATTTTGCGATTATAATATCAATCAACTTACAATTTGTAGTCTTATTAATTAAATATGATGAATCAAAATAATCAATTATACCCACACATGTGTAAATTTATATTTATTGGTTATATATTAATTTTGTTTAAAATCAAGTATGTGTTATAGGCTGTCGATGCGCCATTTTAATTGTTTTGAAAGCAGCTACGGACAATACTGGCGTAAAAAGCAAAATATATCCCGACGTACATGCAAGACCATGCAGCACCGTTTTTCACCAAGAAAAATTTAGCCATGCAGACTATGTTATGGCATTTGTTTAATTGTTTCTTGTAAAGCATTGTCAAATTCCAGAGACAGTCTAGACACAGCACAGTGTATAGAACAGACACCCAACGGTACATAGCCAATGTGTATTGTAAATATATCCAGTATCATCTTCCTAGTTTCAGAGGCTCTGCGAAGGGTGGTGTGTGTGTGGGGGGGGGTTGGGGCGAGACATATTCGCTGAGCGACAAAATGAGAACATCTCATTATAAGTAAACGAGTGTGAGATATTAATTAAAAGGAGAAGGGGGTGGGTGGACGCCAATTTTTTATTTGTTCCCCGAGGCTTTAAATAACCCAGCTACGCCTCTGCCTAATTGTGTTGTAAAGAAATGTTTAATACTTCCCAATATGTAATGTAAACCTACCCAATATTACCTTTTTAGTGTGTATAATAAACCCATTCAGTATTACCTCTCCAATGCGTATTTTGTACAATAGAAAGCAAGTACGACGTGATCAGTGTGCAATGTTAAGCCATCCGATATTACATTTCCCATGTGTACAATAAAGATATCCAATATGTTTTTCAAATTTGTATAGTTAAGACATCAAATATCACCTTTGCAACGTGTATGTTTAGTATAGAAAACCAGTTCTACATATCCAGAGTGCATTGAAAAGTAATCCAATGTTACATTTCAAATATTGTTTGGCATAGAAAGCCAGTATATGACAATAGTATAATGTATAGTCGGTAAACATTATACAGCAAATGTTTATTTAATAAATAAAGAGCCAATTCTTCCTGACCAATCTGCATTGGATAGACATCCAAATTTTATAATCAAGCTAAAAAAACACTACCAGTGCTACCAGAGTGGATATTCAACATTACATAATGAGTGTTTTGTACAGACATTCTACAAGTAGACACGCATGAAGCCTAATTGGTTAAATTGATAATACCAATCTGGCACGATTCCGATTATATTCAGCCATGCACCTCATATCTAACAGGGGCATTTCAAGCCGAACATGAACATGCACACCTCATCGTATTATTATGTCAAAGCATCGCAATCAAGTCTAAAATCCAAATACCCCAACCAGCACAATCATCTCGCTAACACACAAGGACGGGCTCAGCAAACAACTACAGTATCTCACTCATAAAACAACACGCCAACACACCTTAACCAGCACATCTACAGTAAAAACATCTGTCACAAAAAAAGTTATTAAACCCCACAATGTACTTCTCTAAAACGTGTCACATTAATAGGTTATTTCACTACTTAAATTTACCGTATATACTCGTTGGCAAGCCGAATTTTTTGGACAAAATCTAGGGGGAAAGTTGGGGGGGGGGTCGGCTTACGAGCGGCTCATTAACGTATTTCCGCATGGGTATTGAATATCGGTGTTGTTATTGTAGATAATCAAGGTCCTTTTCTACATTCTACAAGATTCGACTGCTCTGCCGGAAGCTATAATAAAGTATTAAACATCTTCACTTACCTTATTTAATCATTTTATTTATTTTTGTGAACGTTTTAATAAATTGCTTTACAAATTTTGTTTTCAACAACGCT
This sequence comes from Ampullaceana balthica, assembly GCA_944989445.1. Classification (NCBI taxonomy): domain Eukaryota; kingdom Metazoa; phylum Mollusca; class Gastropoda; family Lymnaeidae; genus Ampullaceana; species Ampullaceana balthica. Next base: position 47,133 of record CALYLW010000491.1, on the reverse strand, counting down.
TATTAATGTACGCGCTTTCGTCCCTGTCTACCAATGAATTTTTTTTAAAAATACTGGTAACTCTTGCCCATCAAAGAGCACAAAGACAAAGATAGGCTGTACAAAATAAACAATAATAAAGACCGATTTAGCTTGTAGTTAAATTTTTTTTACCATTTTGTTTAAGCTGACCTATTATTTTATTTTATTTATTTTAATTTTTTAGGTTGGGGGTGGGGGGTCGGCTTGCGAGCGAGTTATACACTTTTAATACTTTTCTCTTCCAAAAGTGTGTGTGTGTGTGTGTGGGGGGGGTCGGCTTAAACGAACGGGCTATAGAACGAGTATATACGGTAATTAAATTTCACATTAATGTGTCGGGTATTTAACACTAAATTTCCTTTTTCACTTACGGCTACCTATAATTTGCGTAAATATCTTTATGACATACTGAAGGGAATGAATTAAACAGAGAATCATATAAAAAAGTCACAGTCGAACCTTTATACAATGAGAGGTTATAAATTGATTTACAATTCCCCACATCCCCAACTTGATACTTCCTATTGCCTAGCCACTGCCCATTGTCTCATCCATATACATTGTCTCATCACCAATGTTCCTAAAGGTCCATTGGCCCGTGTGCAAAGTAAAAAGACTCGTTTGCAAAGTTGCACAGCATCCCATTTTCGTGCGATATTTTTTTTACAAATTTTGCTGCTCGCTCGGTTGTTCTAAACTGCTGCGCGACATCTGTCAGAAGTCTGCGCAGCCGCGCAGCTTAAAGGGAACATTGCTCACCTCTGCCCTATGTCTCATCGCTATATATTGTTTTACAACTGCCCAATGTCCCATCGGTATACATTGTCTCACCACTGCCCAATGTCCCACCTGTATCCATTGTCTCATCAGTTCCCCCTGTCTCATCTTTGTCCGTTATATTATCCATCGACCTTGTATCATCCGTTCCCTCCCGTATCACTTCAGCCCCACAATCTCACCTATTTCCACTGTGTCTCCCTTTTCCTTGGATGCCCATTGAGCTGCGTCTTGTGTGGACCCGTAAGGCTTCACGTCTCCATTTGTTCCATTGCTGGTGAGGCCTTCATCATAGGCGTAGCTTTTGTTGTCCATCCTCTTCCCTACACCCACACCCAGTTGTGTCTGACTTTGGGTTTAGCGATGTTCATGGCGTTGGAGTTTCAAATCGTGACGCCACTGATTCTAGTCACAAAAACCTTTTTTTTATATCTGGAAATTGAAGTATTTATAAGAAATTCATTTTATGACACGTATAATGAAAGCAGAAATCAATAGTGGTCTTTTTCGCTGTGTTTGTTGTTTCCAAGCAATAGACAAGGAGCCGTCCATAAATGACGTCACTCGAAATTGGCCGATTTTAAACCCACCCCCCCCCTTTTGCCCCTCGTCACACATCATCAGAAACACTTAAACCCCCATCCAATATGACGTCACAAAGCTATACCCCGCCCCCATAAAAGCCGTATTTTCTATTTGAAAATGAGCATTTTTCAAATCACTTTTTTATTTAAGAAATTATTTAATGTAGGCTGCATTCTATATCGTAACACGTGGAAATCCATTTAAAACGCCATTAAAGAAACTGTGAGCAATCAAATATTTAAGTGGAAATTTTATTTAAAGTTGCGCGTTTTGATGAGACGTCACATATCCTAAACAACCCCTCCCCTTCATCACACATCCTCACAAATGTCTGACCCCTCCCCCCTTTTTTTTTAGTTGCGTGACGTCATTTATGGAAGGCCCCCCAACACTTTGTGGGAGATTTAAAAATGAAGCGTTAATATGAACGTTTAATGAACCTTTACTCCAAAAACCTAGAAAGATCAGTTGTTCGAAAAATCCAGACAAGAAGTTTTCAAACATTTTAATCAAAAGGAAAATTAATTAAACCCATTAAAAATGCTCCCAAAAAAAATCCTGTCCATTAAACCTTTTCATCGAAATATGTGTTAGAATCTTATGGGAAAAAAAACACACACAAAAACTTACCAGCAGGAATAAACAGGCACTTCCTCTCAACAGGCTGGACCGTCAGCAAGTGGACACCTAAATAGGTCACCTGGTCTCGCCTGACCTTTGGATCTCGAACGCACCAAAATGCCGGTCTGTTTAATTAGTGGAGTTAACTGTTTCTCTTTAAATATTCCCGCGGCTTAGCCCCGCATCAAGTGAAAATTTTCTCCCGGTCCCTGCCGGCCCCAGGTCTCCGTTGTTCACAGATGACATCATGACCTGCACTCTATTGTTATTGCTTCACCTGGCTGCTGGTTCTGACTAATAAATATCATAATTACATCATTGGAGTTGCGAAGCGAGCTCGCCCTGTTAACGTGCTTGTCCCCGTGTTTTTTTTCTCCAATATTCAAAGCGCGTATTTAAGACTGTCCTATCGTCCTCATGTACCCACAGTCGTCACCTAATTGATATTCATTTAACAAGAGTGCTAGAAACACACTACATATATATGTATATTATTAGTGTATTATGTGTTATTGCGGTGAGCTATTTTAATTGCATTCACTTTGGTGTAGAAATTATGTGTATACTTTTTGAAGGCAAAGCGTTCTAGAAGTTAAATAGAATGCACTTCAAGTTTTATAAGGAATCTCTAATGTTTCATATAAATCGGGAATGTTCATTACCTAGACTTTTCTACAAGATGTGTATGAATGTGGGTGCCCACTCTTGTTGAAAGCCCTCGTATTATTATTATTATTATTATTAATTATTGAAGAGTCTGGCGTATTACCTCCATCGTGGTAACTATTGTTTGCATATAGACCTACTTGTTACAAATTTTAATTTTCAATTTCAGCTATTAAATTGCTTTTAAACTTAAGTCCGTCGCTTGAGTTGATTTTATTTAAGTGAACCTTACGCCTTGATGATAACAATACATGTATATATACATTGTATATATTTTGCATTTATTTTATGCATTTATATTATAAATGAACAATGTCAGTAACAAGGTGCTATCGATGTTTTTATTTTTATTCAAACTTCGTCTATGATAAAGATTTACATTTTGTAAAGAGACATAAAGAAATAAACGTGTGCAAATAAAGATTGAGTTATAGATCACACACAGTTTTTAACGATTCGACAATGCCTTTTAATAGATACTAACATTGTAAATTGTTTCTTTGCAGGGCCTAGCTATGATATTTTGTGCCCGTGACAAATTATAAAATATGCGCCTCTCCCCTCTATTTATTACCCTTGTTCACTTATTATTATTTAACAGGTCTCATTTTGGCGGCCCTGTACCTCGGCGCCGGGGATATATGTTCCCTAACCACGCCACCTTCGTTACGCATTTTTTCTTTGTACTGATGAATGCATTTGTCAAAACGTTACACTTGTATACAACCAGTCAGTTAAACTTAACATTTATTGTTTTATTTACACATTCCTTTTTGATGTCTTTTGAAATTCTACCAATGTCTAGCGCTCTTTTGATGGCTGCATATGACTTGCAGAAAAATGTTCATTATAAAGAAAAATGTTTCTTCATACTACTTGATCTAAATAATTTTTGGAAAAAAATCTTAAAAAAAAATAATTAATTAATTGAATATATAAAAAGAAGAAAAAAAAACACCTCGTCATAAGTCCATAACCTTACTAATCTTTTCTATTTTTATATGGCTTACGTGATGTAAAATATTCTTGAAAGTTTCGAAGCGGGAAAATTTTTGGAGATCGCATGTTGATTGACCAATCAATTCTATCCAAATAGTAATGAGGAGAGCCATCTTATCTTATCTTATCAATACAGACGCTCCTTCTATGCAGAAGATAATTGCGTCCACAGACCATGAGAGATGATCTGTTGGCAAGTGATGCAGCGTTCACAGGCCACGGCTTTGTGGGTTCCACGCATTACCCAGCCGCCTAACTAGTGTAAGGTACCCATTCGGAGCTGGGTGACTCAGGGACGCCCTAGACCCCGGGAACAAATCCTTGCCACTCGACCACCGCGTCCCCTACGTGATAGAATGCATGAAATAATCAGGGTCAGGGGTTAGTAGCTTTAGGAGTTAGATTGCTATTTAAGGGAGAGAGATTTTGGAATTCGGGATCAAAGTGATATCAGTGATTTCTATGGAAAATTGGAAAAAATACATTGTTCAAGTGGGGTTTATGTATATTGCTTTCGAAAACAGTGGACGATGTGTGCATGGGTACAAGGGTCCACACAAATGATTGTAGTCGGATCAGAAAGTAAACTTTCGTTTTAATCGCGTTCTAAGCTAACTAATTTTAGAAACCTTTTTGACAAGATGGCTAAAGGAAAGAAAGACGATGAGTATCATACTTTTCAGCAGTAATGGACGGAGGAATTCGCCTTTATGGAGAGAACGGGTTCTGTGGTGTGTTTAATATGCAGTGATAAAATTACGTCTATGTAAAGCGACACTTCGAGACACGCCATTCTATATTTGCATTGAAATATCCCGAGGGAGACAGTAGAAAGAAAGCATGTCAAGAATTGCTATCAAGAGTGCAAGCTGGTCAGCAGCAAATCCGTGTTTGGACCCAAAAAGGTGATTGGAATTCGGCTAGCTTTGCTGGCGCTTTAGCTATTGTAAGAAACGGAAAGCCATTCACAGATGGGGAGTATGCCAAATCACTCATGCTTGATGTTGCCAATGAACTTTTTGATGACTTTTCCAATAAGGACAAAATAATAAAACGGATAAAATAAATGCCTCTGTCGGCAAGAACTGTTCACGATCGTAGCATCATGATGTCAAATCAAATTGAGGATATGCAAGTGAAGGACATAAATGCGGCACCATTTTTCTCTCTCGCTTTGGATGAGTCAACAGACATACGTAATTTATCCCAGTTCAGCATGGTTGCAAGGTATGTTGTCGGTGAAACATTACATGAGGAAAGTCTTGCTGTTTTGTATATGAAGGGCACAACAAGAGGGCAGGATTTATTCGAGTCCTTCACTGAGTTCGCTAAAGAAAAAAATCTACGAATGGATAAGCTTTTTTCGGTGTGCACTGATGGTGCTCCGTGCATGGTCGGGAAAAACAGAGGATTTGTCGCTCTTCTTTGTGAGCATGAAAACAGACGCATCCTAAGCTTTCATTGCATCCTACACCAGGAGGCGCTTTGTGCTCAGATGTGTGGCGAGCAGCATGGTGAGGTGATGTCGCTGGTGGTTCGGGTAGTCAACTATTTGTTGCCCGAGCATTAAATGATCGCCAGTTTAAAACACTGCTTGATGAGGTTGGGAATAATTATCCTGGTCTGCTTCTGCACAGCAACGTGCGTTGATTGTCAAGGGGGAAAGTGCTCATCCGATTTGCGGCTTGTCTGCGTGAAATTAGGACTTTTCTTGAAATGAAGAATGTCGAGCATCCCGAGTTAGCTGCCACTGAATGGCTCCAGAAGTTTTATTATCTCGTAGACATGACTGAACATCTAAATCAGCTCAATCTGAAAATGCAAGGCTGTGGAAATACAATCTTGTCCCTGCAACAAGCAGTTTTTGCATTTGAAAACAAGCTATAACTCTTCATCGCTGACATTGAAACAGGTAGTTTATTACACTTTGAAAAACTGGGAAAGTTCAGAGATATGTGCACATCAAGTGGCCCTGCTCAACATCTTAATATTCAGCAGCTAGCAGGCTTCACGTCCAATCTCCTGCAGTTATATAAAGCGCGCTTTGGGGAATTTCGTGAGCACACCCGTCTTTTTAAGTTCATCACCCATCCACACGAGTGTGCAGTGGACAGCACTGACCTGAGTTGCAACCCCGGAGTCTCCGTCAGAGATTTGGAGCTCCAAGTTGCTGACCTGAAGGCCTCAGACATGTGGATGAATATGTTCAAGTCACTGAATGGAGATTTGGAAAGACGTGCACGACAGCAAGCAGAGTTTGCGAGCCAACACAAATGGTCAGAAATGAAAAAAACTTCAACACGCAGACCAGCTGATTGTCAAAACTTGGAAAGCGCTACCCGTCGCATACAACACACTTCAGCGTGTGAGTATTGCTGTACTGACAATGTTTGGCTCTACGTATGCATGCGAGCAGTCTTTCTCACATCTAAAGAACATCAAGACCGACCACCGATCACGTTTAACGGATGGAAGTCTGAACGCCTGCATGAAGCTTAACCTCACCACGTATCAACCAGACTACAAAGCCATAAGTAAATCCATGCAGCACCATAAGTCGCATTAATGGTAAGTAATACTCATTATTGATTAATTTAGCAAAGCATGACAGTGTTATTAAAAAGATTGCAGAGCATAATTATTGTGCTTTTAGTGTTAAAATTACACAAAATGCACACATTTACTTGAATTTTTAGTTGTAAGAAATATGTATGGCTCTCACAGAATTACGTCTCGAAATATGTGGTGTTTATGGCTCTCTCAGACAAAAAGTTTCCCGACCCCTGGTCTAGCGTGTAAGTATACGTCTAATAGTAATTTAAAAAAAAAGGAAATGTTTGTTCCTCCCTGGCCGCATACCCTGTCTCCTTGTTTCACCCTCCTTGGTACTCACTCTTATGATCCTCTAGTCATATTTCTCGAACCAAACACATTTTTCTAGATCAAAACACACACACACACACACGCACGCGCTATTTTTAGACACGTAAAGAATTATTTTGTAAAATCTTTATTTCAAAAATATGATCCAACTTTGGACGATTACAGCGGAACGTACGCCATTCAACGTTATTCTTTAAATATATCAAACTATCTCAAGAAACTAACAAGTTTTTGAATCATGTGTTGCATCAGGGAGAAAATACTTGAAATATATTTCAGCACATCCGCCACCAAGCCTCAACAATTAAAAAAAAGTTTTGAAATATTTTAAATGATGACACATTTTTAAAAAAAAATTACTGAATTTAAGGAAATTTTAATTTATGACACCTTCGTTACCTTAAATTCCACCGTTTAACTGTTCAATGTATGACTGCCAATAGGTCAATTGGGTCCTAGTTGAATAAGTCTAAGACATCGAGATGCAAGAGTCTTTTTCGGCGTAACAAAAGAGAAAAGAAAAAATTCGTCCAGCAATTACAAATATCGAAACTGGAATAAGAAGGATTTTACTAAAAATAATTTCGACACATTAAAATTACCTGTACTAAACTATTTTAATATTTTCTAACATATCTGGCTCGAGAGATCTAACCAACAACCAAGTTTTATTTTTTTAGATTTAAGTTCCTCTTATCTCAATTGCAAAAACACAACATAAAGTAAAAAAAGTTATTAGTAAAAACTAAATACTAATTTAGAAAATGTTCAAGATGATGGCTTATCTCTTTTCAGGTTAATTATTTTCTTCTTTAAAAATTCTTTTTTGTTTTCAAAAAATATTTTCTAAACCTATTGTATTCATTTCTTTAATGCTTAATCTTAATCAAAAAAAATTATTAGAAAATATTCTAGTAACTCATTTTTAGACAAAATGTTGAAGGGTGACAAATTCCTTACGGACACAAGACGATTAGTTTAAACATCTATTATGCAAAGAGCTGGGGTTATTAGAACGGACATAAAAAGCAGGACGAAGTAATGAAATAAAAGCTAGTAAACGTGGAGATAAGTGCACAGCAGTTGTTTTTACCAGCACCCCATTACTACCATCCCTTGCCAACCATTAAATGGGATTTGCCGACCTTAGGGAGGGTAGTCATGGTCGCAACAAAAAAAATGGGGAAAAGAATGGGCAGGAAAAAAAAACATTAAATAAAACAAAAATGGTTCCTTCTTTGGCTTGAACCCAGGACTTTTCGCTTGCAAGGCAGACGTTATAACAACTACACTACGAATCATATGTTACTCTCTGAAGGAACAACGGAAGTGAACTCAAGCAGCATTGTTGCCAACCCCCCTCCTTTATTTTTCTTTTCATCCCACCACGCTTGCCAACTGTGATCTGTCGACCCCAGCGATGGTCAGAGGGTCATTCGTTATGCTCGTTTAGACATGGTCGTTTGGACATGGTCAATTAGGCGAAATATATATTGTGAAGAAATGCAGGTTACCCAGGGGACAGGAGAACCACGTAGAGTGTAGAGGTTACCCAGGGGACAGGAGAACCAAGTAGGGGTGGGTGCACCGCAGCCAAAGGGGCATGACCTGGGGGTGTTAGGTTACAACAGTGATCAGAGCAAGGTTTTTATTGCTCTCAAACCTGACCATAGTCCAGGGAGATGCCAAATGTAATTTATGTGAACTTGGGGGAAATATGACTGCGGTTCGTTTTAATGGCTTTAATGAGGTGGGCGTCTCACGTATCACCCACATAATTTTGGCTAGCAATATAAGGACATGGACTTGTTAGACCGGGGAGGACGAAGCCAGGGAGCCACCGAGTAGGAAGCCAGGGTGGCGAGATAGGAGGCCAGGGCGCCAGTGTGCCGAGTTAGTAGGAGTCTGGGTGCCACTAGGACGCAGTACGGATAGAGTGACTGAGGACTAAGAACGTAGTGACGGCCAGATGAGAAGTGTTGTACTCAAATAAAGAAAAGACTTGCTGAGTGTTGTGTTGATGTTACTGATTTGAACGAGAGGCAGTGGCGGATTTAGGTTTGTCTTCGTGGGGGGGCGAGGAGAATTTCAAGGGGCGCCGCAAAAATTTTTTTTATTCATGCACTTAGTGCAAATATTTATAGGTGCTGAAATAAAATTCATTTGTCTAAATTGCTGGTTCTGCAATGAAGATTAGAAATTTGATATGAGATTCACTCTTATTGCTATATTTTATGTTAAAAAACTTTTCTGCTCACTTTAAATGTGAGTTTTACTTTAACTTTAATACGTTTTCATCTTAAGAGACTGCTGCAGACAAAAAGAAACATCTAGTCTTAAGTAGATATGGTTAATCAATTGAATTTATGAAAATGGTAGTTAATTTGGGGGCTGTTATTTGTGACGAAATCTAAATTTCTCATAATCCTTTGTTTTCACTTTCAATTGCTGAATATCCTAGCAGACATTAACATAGAAAACTCAGCATAATAAGTTTATAGTCTTTGGGCTAAATAAAACTTCTAAAATGTTTTTATAATGAGGTAGAATTTTATTAAATTTTTTATATGCCTCCAATAGTTTGTTGTACTATCTGCAAGATGACTCATCAGTTTGTTCAGCTTGCCATAAATAGCACTGACAGCAACTCAAACAAATAACTAAGTGACTAAGTGTTAAATAATAAATGCTGTGTTGATCATTCAAAGTACATTATTTAATATTATTTTTGTTTACATCAAACCATTGCAATGAATCTCTTCAATATACAAACAATTGCTTTATATTCAGGAGAGTAATAGGTCACAAATAAAACAAAATATAATGTATTTTAAAAAATGTTAATAATTAATAAAAGGCCTAAGTAATTAAAGAAATCATATATCATATACGTATTATATGCATATATCATATGTAGGATAAAAAGATGACAGTAAATTATGAACTTAGTTTCAAAGAGAACAACTTATTTTTACTAATAAAATTTTAAGAGCTACTGTTTTTAGTTCTTGTAATACTTTTCTATCTGAAAGAATGAAATGAGAATTTTATCTGGCAAAATGGTTCAGTTTAAGACCAGGTAATCTGATGCTACAAATAATAAAATATTTAAAAAATCTTTTTTTAAAAGGACGCGCTTTTATTTACATATAGAAAGTGCACTAAAAAGAAGAAAATACAAATTTTCAATCCGTGAACCTATCGCTTGCACATAAAAGCGTGGGGCGCCCATCACAACTCATTTCTTATTGCAACTACTCTTTTGCATATAGATAAATTTTTCTAATTAATATGATAGTAGCATGTATATGATCAAAGTTGTGAAACTTTAAATGTTTATTAATATTCATATAAATTTGTATTTATCTTTCGCAGCTTTGTACATGATTGCGAGTTGTGATGAGGGCCCCACGCTTTTATGTGCAAGCGATAGGTTCACGGATTGAAAATTTGTATTTTCTTCTTTTTAGTGCACTTTCTATATGTAAATAAAAGCGCGTCCTTTTAAAAAAAGATTTTTTAAATATTTTATTTTCTACTTTTTAGTAACACAATTTTTTAATCAATTTTTTGACATAATCAACTCAATTTAATTAGTCAAACTTCGTTGTCTATAACTTAAATGTGATAGTGGTAAAAAGATAGATTATTAATTACAAATTTATGTATTTAAAAAATAACAGTTTCCCCAACTGAAAATTGAACCCAGTACCTCCAGGTCGAAAATCCATTAAGCTAACAATTGGGCCAACTAGGCTACACAAATACCAGTTGTTCCTCTTGTATTATCATGTCAATTTAGATTTAGTTTCGAATTACTGAGCTGTTTAACACCTGGAATGTCGTCATCCATGGCTGGTTGTGAACTCCGGTGACATTCACGTGAAAGTCAAGAATAGCACGGATACAGCTTATATATAAAGATAAACGTAAAAATGCATTTATTTAATTACGGTACATTCGATCGATCTGAAATTTTGATACAATGTATTGTCATCCAAGATCTATCTGTGGTAAAATTTTGAGATCTCTAGTACCATCAGAAGTGGTTTAATTTTACGTTACAAGATTTGACGGATACAACATACAAACAGTGTGAGTTAAATAAAAGCTTGTAATGAAAAACACAGAGACTTTGGTGGAGTGGATTGGTCAGGATTAGTAACACACACACAAAGAGTGCCAATAATATTATACTTATAAATAAACTAAACAATTTACTTCAGAATTTTAAAAAAAAATTTATCACTGAAAGTTTGAGCATCAAACTTTGGGAAAATTTATGAACTTTACACAAACAATGATTGTAAATTCCTTAAATAAACATTCAAAACTCTAATAAGAATGCAGGACTAAATACAAACCATGGATAAGCATATGACGCAATATTAGTCTGTATAGAAGGAGCGTCTGTAACCGATAAGATAAGAAAGAGCCGTGAGCCCTATATAAATTGCTTTCTACGTGATTTCATTTTAGCAAAACGATTTATCGTTGATTCATAGTCAACTTTCTCAGCTAGATCACGTTCAATTGAAATTAATGCCAATGCAGACTGACGTTCGTTTGTCATTGTTGAGCGCAAATAATTTTTGATGAGTTTCAATCTACTGAAACATCTTTCAGCAGTAGCACTGCTAACAGGAAGAGTCATGTAAATTTTATAGAATATTGACAAATTAGTGAGACCCGATGCCATTAGTTTTTCAGTCAAGAATGGCCTAACCTTTTTAAGTTGTAGTGTACTAGCGGAAGGTTATTGTATTAATGCATACAAATCTTATATTCTACGATTGCTTCTTCAAGGTTAATGTCGTGTTTGTAAATTTTGCATAAACTTTGAAAAGAATCTTTATTTTCTTACAACATTTGTGATGGATCAATACAATAGAAATAAGTAACTGTGCACCAAAATTCATTAAATCGATCATCTATTTGTGTTACAAGTGAATCCAAGATAGTGACGTACGTTTCAGATTTAAAGCGTGTAGTTGGATCATCAGCCCTTACATCACTGCTAAGTTCGCCTGTCATGCTTTTCGTTTTTGCAATTCGCTTTTCTTTAAATTCTGTTTTAACATCTAGTTTGGAACCATTTTCGTTAATAAATGATTTGACATCTACATTCAGCATTTCAAAAGCTTCATCACTTCTCATATCAACAAACTTATTTTGTCCAACATCGATCAATTGTTTTGCAAAGCCATTGCAATTAGTTTGATAACATGACGATAACTTTTGTACAAATAGCATCAGAAAAGCAAAAGAATATTTTGTTGTTAAAACACATAGTCACATAGCTTCTGCTCTGACACTTCCTTTCTATTCTGTTGATTCCCTTGAATCAAGTGTGGCTAGAATAGCAGAGAATGATCCAACAACTGCATGCTTACGGCGTGCACATTTTGTATCAGAAAGTCGTTTCAGAGTATCTACTGTTGATTCATATTGATATTTCTGGTATTCTTTAAGAGTATGTAGACGTGGTAAACTAGATGAAAGGCATGCATACAACCAGAGCCGTCTTTACACCAGGTTGGGCCCACGTGCAAAGAAATAGTGTTGGGCCCGCAGGAATAAAAGACGTATATATATAATATATATAACTAAACATATTCCCATGGGGCCCCTATGCTCGTGAGCCCCCGGGCAAATGCCCATCGGGCCTATGCGTTAAGACGGCCCTGCATACAACCTTAAATATGCGCCAAAAAACAACTGTATACCACTGTTTACAGACATTGCTTCGATAGTAACCAAATTCAAAACATGGGCACAATAATTGGGTGAAAGTTTCTTTTATGAGTTTAAAGGCCACTCTTAATTCCAGAGTATACCTGTCCTCGACAGAGTGTGAAATCAATATTTCACTTTTTTATTTCCGTTAAAATCTTCTCAGCAATGCGGGAGCATTTTTTTATTTATGAGGGCGCTTATGAGGTTTTACATAATGCATTTCACTCATTCTCTCACTCATAGATCTCAGTTAACTTTTATACCAAAAACCCGCCCCAAGTTTTTAGTCATATTAAATCAAAGTACATGAACTTGAATTTATAAGTTTTAAATCATTTTCTTCTTTTTAGTACACTTATAAAAACTTGGTTTTTTAAATCTTTTTTTTTACCTCTATTTATTTTTATTGTGGCTTTAACGTGGGCTAGATGCCACGCCCCTCAGCTTGTGAGGCGAGCGCACTATTCGCTATTCAGCCGCTGTTTACCAAAGTATAAAAGCCTATAAATCTCTCCACAACATGTCCTGATTTTAAAACTGAATGTAAAGAAACTGGCATCTGATCAATTCTAAATATATCAATGGTTGATTCAATAATTAAAGAAAATAATTGTGCAGACTTAACTTAATTATCAATTGTCGCCGATAATTCAGATGCGAGTGATTGATTTAAACCAGATATTACCGTTTCATCCCTTGATATTCAATTTTTAGCAAGCAATTTGGTGTTGATTACAAGTTTCG
>CALYLW010000491.1:0-33955 GCA_944989445.1 Ampullaceana balthica | reverse complement strand
GAGTAGAGATAGAAACGCACAGCTTACAGTAGAAGTAGTAGAATTAGACAAAGGCAAACACAGAGATTTTCTACAATATATAGATGGATGTTGAGACTAGTGTTCGGCTATTTCACAGCCATTAAACCGATAGCGAAATACTTTCATACGTCAAATAATTTTTTAACAAGATAAAAAAAAATTAAAGTGATATTTAAAAGCAACCGTACAGTTATAATTGAATGAACCTTTCGAGACACGTAGCCACAAGTCAACTACTTACAAATGATGGACTAGATAAATCAAATCCGTATTTACTTGGGAATCAAGACATTATGTTCAAGGAAGTTACACATTCCGGTTAATACACTCGAATCCTAATTCAATAAATTTACTCTAAAGTCTTGATCTCAAACACAAACAATTCCGTATTTGCTCATCGCAGGGAAAAATCTTAGCGTCGTGGATAAGTAAACAAGCGAGCAAAGCGGAGATACTGCAATAATTGTGGCAATAAAATGTATCTTGGAGGTACACCTTCAATTTTAAATATCCAACAATTGTGGCTATAAAGACTTATCTTGGATGTACATCTATACCAGTTACCCAATTGTGGCAATAAAGATTTATGTTTGTTATACATGGCCAATTTGAGCTATTCAAAAATTGTGGCTATAAAGAATTATCTTGGATGTGCACCGTAAATTAAGCTATCAGTTTATTGTTTCAAAAGAACATGCCAAAGACATTCTGTTACAGTGGTCCGACGATGCAATTTTAAAAGTGCCTGCTATGTTCCCTCCGCCCATCCTCAAACCTGTGATTTGTGCAGTGTCGACGCCTCATTTTTTAAATTAGATAAACGACTTTTTTTTCTAAAAGCGGGTGGGGGCTACAATTTGTGGTGGGCTATAAAAAGGCGCTAGATAAACGTTTGAAATGCTTCCTGCGATTGTCCGGGGCGGTATACTTACGGTAAGATATAGCTTTATCGACCTGATGACTACCAGTTTTTGATCCCCAGGAGAGAAGCATTGTGTGGTAATTTCTGATGCTGTTGATTACGCGATTATGGGAGCGAAACAAGGGCTGCTGCTTTATTTATAATTGTTTCATAACATCTATTGCTTTTTTTCCAGGCTTGAGCAATTTTCTGATAACATAAGGTTTTGAGAAAAAAAATTCTGATAACATCATCTTTTGGTAAAAACATTTCTGATAACATCATCTTTTGGTAAAAGATTTTCTGATAACATCATCTTTTGGTAAAAACATTTTCTGATTTGTCGCTTATTACTATTTATTAGTCGCTGAAGCGTCCGCTTTCTTCCTTGTTATATTAAAAGGGTACGCCTGAGCCTGACATGACACACAAAAACAGCGAACGTATCGGCAAAAAGCCGTCGTCTGCGAACAAACAAAAACAAATAGAAGTACGAAACTAAAACAAATTTTATCTGTGTTGTTTAGCCTCTGAAGACATCAGCAAGAAAAAAGAGGAACAGAGTGATCCGGGGGTTTATAGAGACTAAGGGAAGAGTGGGGGGGGTGGGGTGAGGTGTTAACTCGTCAAAAAAGAACAACACATTCATCCCATACGATTGTCCCATAATCCTTCTTGGTGTCATGTCAGGCTCACGCATAAACTTTTATATAAAAAAATTCTCCACAGCCTGATTGCAATCCTACCCCACATACATATTTTCTCACTTTCATCTATTCATCCACGTGACTAGTTATAGGTGGACGTTAGGGGTTTGATTGTTTCAAGGCGTAGACAAGGATGAAGAGTAAAATAAAATTAAGTAGCGTCGAGACGACGCTTAAAAGCTTTATAATCACATTTTTGTTGTAGCCGTTAGCATCTTTAATCTTCTTTAATTTTTAATATGTTACAAGTTTACATCTAAATACTATAGAAATCACAACAAAGTCGGCTAGAGATAACTGCCTAACAACAGCGGCGGCGATCCATGCAGTAGCCATCTACTCAAGTTATTTAAAACAAAAGTGAACATTTGTTTCATCAATAATCAAATTTCAGTACAAATAAAGAAAATGTTTGACCCAACACTTATCTATGATAAATTAAGAAGCCTAACTTAGCGCAGATACACGGCATTTTGCTCGTGTCTTTTTTTTTAAATTGGCGTTCTTATTATACTGACCGACAGGGCAACCAATAGATATAATTTTGTTTCCTATTTAAGTCCAATTATTTTTTATTTTATTTTATTTTACCAAAGGTTAAATCAAGAAAGGCAATATAAGTGCCACCTTTGATCTTATCACAATCTTTATCGCACTATTTTTGTGTTTTGTTCCCCATAAAGCAGCCTTCGTATTTCCGAAACAAAGAGAAACGGGAATATGTTTGATTTCCCCTCCCCTCCCACGAAAAAAACAGTAACAAAATAAACAAACGACCTAAACTTAAATGATCGACTGCCCTAACCCATCTACATCTACGTTAAAGTCTACATCAAATTAATGTTAAAGCTCTTCCATCTCTCCCCTTCTTTTGTTCGACTGAAGGACAAGAAAACGGTTTGTTCAACTTCTCTCTCCTCTCCGCATACAAATCTCCCTTACCCATCGAGTGGATAGCCCCATGCAAATATTCCTGACAACAGGCTGTCGAGATCTAGATGTATTTAAGCTCTCTTACTCACTCACGGATGGTGGCTGATTTATTCATTGTCTTACTTTATTGATTTCAAAGTCCTTCTGTTTTCTGAATCCTTGAAGGGTAGCAAAGCCTGAAATTTACTCAGGAGCTGAATGTTATTTTTAAAGCGATATTTTGATAAAATTTCAAATAATTGGTAAGCAGATATTACGGGTCGGCAGTTAAGTCTTGGTCCCATATTATTTGCGTTTCTTATACTTATTAGTGTAAATTAAACAGTTTACAACGTTTTTTTTTACAATAGGGACTTCTTTGTTAATTTTTACATGTTAAGCCTACATGTCTTTGGTTCATATTGTATTTGCTGATATTGATCATTTGAAATAGAAATATCGGAGAAGTTTCTTTTGCACATAAAATTATGTAAATGTGACGAAATAATTAATTTAGGTTAAAATATAACTAAACTTTGTTCCTTTCGCAAACCTTGACTCCCCCACCCATCATGCTCAGAGGGGTTTGCGAGGTACGATTAGGTTGCGAACTCGCAGTGGCGTCACTAGGGGGGTAACGAGGTTGTGGACCACACCAGGTGACACCATCATTTGGGGTGACACAAACATGTAAAATTCTGTATTTTCCCGTTATTTGGCTCTGGCAGACCAGGAGGAGTTATATGGCTTATGTTGTGAGGGGGTGACACCATGAGCTACCGCACTTGGTGACACCAACCCTAGTGACGCCTCTGCAACACGTGCTCTAATAAAACGGGGTTAATGTTCTACTTTGTAACCGCGATCTGCAGACTTATAAAAAATGTTTTTACAACCTCCGAGCTTTTCATTAAAATCCCATACTTTATCTAACGCATTTCGTTTCCCTACTTGTCCCTCTTTCCACGATATTTCGCTAAAACTGAGTAGACGCAACAAATAATTTTTATTATTGCATATTTGATAGCAATTACCCTTCTGCAATTAGTTCAACAATAACCACAGTGTCACGAAACGAAATATGCAAATGTATTTCACCAGATTAAAACCGTTCATCCATGCATGATTAAATAAAGTTATCCCCTGTTGATCCCTTTTAAATCAATTTTTATATCTTCATTAACCATCAACTATGGTTTATTTATTCTGATTTCAATATATAACTTAGAACAAAGAGATTAATATTTACACTAAATAGATCATCAGTTTACATACATATCATTCTGTAAATAAAATTTCAGCGAACAAACCTTGAATGATGCATTTTCAGCTTGTATTTAGCTGTAAATATTGCACTGCTGTTACTTACTTACAATTGTCTCTACCACACAAATCGAAAACTTGTTTTCTTTCCGGATATCATGTTTTTTTTAACACAGCTGTGTGAAGACGGAGGCGTGAACTCAACACAGCGTGACGATAAGTTTGTCGTGATGTGGTGGGGATGAGACTTGGACGAAGTTGGGAATCTGGGGAAGTGTAGACACCTAACTAATACCAACAGGATATAAGAGACTTTTCGGTAAGGTTTCTGCCTGGAGAGGTATTTGGTATATCATTAACCTTCCCGTTCATTCTGGATCAAATGCAGCAAGGTCAGGCCGAAAGAAGGGAACAACCAAACTGTGAGTGATCATCGGAAAGAACCTATTCGTCATTTTTATGTAAAGCAAGGACACATACATTAAATACAGAGGCCGAGGCCTAACTAAAGATTGGAAACATAAACTCCTAAGAGAAAATAGAGTATCACTAAAGCATAGAAACATAAACATCATGTAGAATATGGAACCTATGCAAAGCATAGAAACATACACTCTAGGCTGAACTCCGGATACATGTATTATTGTTTCATCCGAATGTCCTGGTTAAAAGATGTAACATACAAGACTGGTATCCTCAGTATGATCAACCATATATGCACCTACATTAATCAATTATGTATTTTTGAAAAATATTTTAAAATTTATTCTTAATAATTTGTCTGTTTTTTTCAGATACGCTAATTATGTACTCGTTGAACACATTCTATCCTGACGCAGCTTGAATATTAAACAACATGATTATTTTAAAAAAAAACTTATTTAGTTATTTTTTTTTCAAAGGATTTAAAATTGTGGATGCAATTGCAAAAAACTATAACATGGCTTCCCAACCTATGGGTCGTGACCTCCAAGGGGGTCACATCACGTTTTCTAAGGGGTAGCCAACTTACACCGTAAACCAAACAATAATTAACATAATGTAATTTTTATTTTTAATATTGTTTTGAATTTAAAATGGTTTCAAATACTGTCGTTGAATTGAAAGCTTAAATCAAGTTGTTCCTGGAAGTGAAAGGGAAACATGACCTTTTTAAATCCTTTATATTAACTCGTGGTGTCTGGTTGTTTGTTTGAACCCTTGATTGCTTGCTTGTCGCCAAAACTTTTGATCAATTTTTAACCCACTTCCTCGTAAGCTAGCGAGCTGAAATTTTTGCAGGCAGTTTTGTACCGATGATAAAAACAATGTATCAAAATTTCAGATCGATCGCATGTACCGTAATTGAAATTATTGATTTTTAAGATTATTTTATTTATTCCTATGTATCATGTTATTTTTTGAGATAGAGTGTAAGGGTGCGCATTATATTGAACAACCTTTCTGTCGCGCAATAAGGAGCGTATTTTATTAACAACACTTTTTATAAACATATTCCTGATCGGTGCGCATTATATTAAACATGTTTTACGACACAACTACAATTTTGTATTTTTGGATGATCTTGCGCTACGTATTATTATTATAATGAACATTCTTTTAGTTACTTCTCGTACAAAAGGGATTTATAGTCAAAAAACTGGGTTTTTTATGGGTTTTTTTTATATTAAAGATAAAGTTACAAAATATTACAATAATATAACATACACACTACACAGCTTCCAATGTTTTGAGTTGCTCAAGATGGCTGCTGCGGGTGTGGGTAGGCTTCAGCCTAGTGACGTCACGCCACCTTTAGCTAATCAAACCTCCTTGGGTCGAACCGACTCGGGGTCGAAACGTCCTGGGGTCGAAACGTCCTGTGGTCGAAATGGCAGGGTCGAACCGTCTGGGGTCGAATCGTCCGGGGTCGAAGTGTCCGTAATTCACACCAACCTTAGTTACGCCACTGATTGTTTAAACGTGTGGCCTGATTTTAATTTAGTCTAAGCTTTGGCCTGTGTAGTGCGTTCTGAGACGGCTACACTAAAAGAAATCCATTTAAAAGCTCTTTCTACCGATACTTTTACTATAGTTTAAAAGTCAACGAAAAAAATTCATAACTTTACAAACCTTGTCTACTTAGATTTTTTAATTTTATGCTGTAAATTTTGTAAACACTTCTGGTAAAAAAAAATTATTTTTTTTTGAATTATTCTAAGCACACATATAAATAGCAAATTTCCTTTAAGTCATTACCGCAGGTTCTACTCACAAACGTATATAGTGAATTACATCAATGTCAAGTTCTCGTATTACTTGATCATCTTTAATTTTCAGTTCATTTGCTTGTAATTTTTTTTTAGCTATGGGTAATTAGCCAACCCTAAAAATGTCTCTCTAGGGCAGGGGCGGATTAAGACTGCACGGGGCCCCTGGCTGCAATTCAAACTGGGGCCCTATCCAGCCAGTGTACCTTTAGATAAAATGATTGCTAGCAGCTAATATAAGACTGTAACTTGTAAATATTCATCCAAAACGATTATTCATGAAAAAACCGAATTTGAAGAAATAACTTTTTGCCGGTATCCTAAAATTGAGTGTAAAAGTCAATTTTATAAATTAAAAAACACCTGGAAAAAAAAATTCACACTTCAACCGTGGATCGAACCCGCCACCGCTTGCACCAGAAGCCTTAGTACTTCACATTCGGCCAAGAGAACTCATTTAGAATTGTCAATTTAAAATATATATACAATATTCTTTAATAATTTCTGTTATTGAGCCTATCAAATCAGGTTTTTTGACTGCTAAGACTATCGTGTGGGAAAAGAGATCATTTTAATAGATGAGATTTTATTAATTTATCATATTTTCAGTAATTCATGTATACATTTGTCCACATTTATTATAAAATATGCTAAGTTTGGGGGCCCCAAATTATCGGGGGCCCCTGGCTTTAGCCCGTTCAGCCCCCCCCCCTTAATCCGCCATAGCTCTCGGGGCATGCACTCCCTTTGCCCTAAACTAACCTTACGATTGTTGAATTTCCAGTAATCCTGCACAAATGCATGTAGCGCAAAACTTTAGTAAAACACTTATTTATAATTTCATATAATTAAGGGGAGATTTTATTTTGATACCGGAGACTTTATTTTGTTAATAAATATTACAAAATTTGAAGGAAAAAGAAATAATTATCGAAATCGATAGATGGGAAAAGAGAAGAAGAAAACAGAAGACATAGAAAAGCTAACATGATAAGCAAACGGTTCAGCTCCGTGGGTTAATTTCTACCAACAACAGTGGCGTATTGTGGGTATGTGCCACTCGGGGCAGAACCCAAATGTTCTGTTCCCCCCACCCTCCCCGAAAAATAAGTTAATGCTAAAAAGTAAAGATAGTCTGTATAAGAAAGTGATAATAATGTGAGAAATGGAAAGAAAATTTTCATTTCTCGAAAAAAATTGAAGTTTTATCTTATCTTATCTTATCTTATCTTATCTTATCCGTTTACAGACGCTCCTTCTATACAGAAGATTATTGCGTCCTACGCTTATCTATGGTTTGTGTTTAGTCCTGCATTTTTATTAGAGATTTAAATGCTGATAAAGTGTTGGTTTTCCTGGATTCTTCAGGCAACCCATTCCACGCCCGAATTCCGGACGGGAAGAAGGAAAACTTGTATGTGTTTGTTCTTGCATACGGAATAAGGAAGGTGTTTTTATCCTTATGTCTATCGAGGGTTGTATAAGTTATCTTTGTGTTGTATTTCTAAATTAGAATTAATTGCTTTATGTATGATTACTACTTTGCTTTTGGTTCTTGTATCCTCTAGTGTTTCAAGGTTTAATGATTTAACTAATGGTGTTATTCTTGTCAGTTTTGAATGTTTTTCCTCATTGAACAATCTTTCATGTATGTTTTCAGCCATGCCACCATGCTCAATAGCCAAAATAGCTATATATTAGATAATTTTGGTGTTTTCGTAATTGATCGTAATTAGTTTTTTAAATTAAATTAATTTTCGAGAAGCTATTTTAACACCTTAGCATTATTTAAGACAGTTGTAAACAATGTTCAAATATATGACGTTATGTTTGTAAAGGTAACTTCTATCCTCAATATCTTTACAAACTTGATTAAATCAAGTGGTCTTGAATTCTTTAATTTTTTTTTACCCATGGTGTTAAAATATCCCTTGCTTGACAATGGCATGTGAGATATTTTGAATACATAATAATAAATTTAATAGCAAAAGTCCAGCTGGTGTACGAAAAACATATCTGTTTTATACATTCGATATAACTGTCAAAAAATGCACACGAATTTCTACAGTAATCTCATGTTATGAAGAATACAACTTTCTTCTCAACTGTTTTTTTTCACAGCATGGATTCATATTCCCTTCGATCTCCAAACATTTGCTGTCTCGTTCTTTAATTAGAAGTTTCGATTGAAAGAATGCGTTCTCCACATAGAATTCTTTTAAATGTCAAAGCATCCTTTAACTATTCCATTAGTGTCTCTGTGAGAAGCCTCTACTAAGCATTTTTTAAATTATACGTTTGTATATAATTTCGGGCATCTTTGACATAAATTAGAAAATAAAAGATTTCATTGCAACTTACAGCGTTCCTGCATCTGTTCGTGTGTTGAGCTTTTTTGTCTGCATCTATCAGTTCTTTTATAGCTTTATAATAACCTAATATGGCTCCGTGATATCTTCACAATTTTGTATCCTCAAGTCTATGAATGCTTTGCTCGTAGAAGCAATTATATATTCCAAGCGTGTAAGGATATGTAAAAGAATGCGCAACAACGTTCTAGTGTACTAAAATAGCTAGATAGTTCTTTTCAGTTGTAGTATCATGTAAACCAGCGGTCGGGAAACCATGGCTCGCGAGCCAGATGTGGCTCTATTGATGGCTGCATCTGGCTCTCAGACAAATGTTCGATTATAAAAAAACGTATATTCCACTCCTTTGATCTACATATTAATTGCATTTTTAAAAAAAACTGCATAACAATATTATGAAAAATAATTCAGAGGCATAATTATTGTACTTTTAGTGTTGAAATTACAAAAAGTGCACACATTTTCTCGAATTTTTAGTTTTAAACTTTATGTATGGCTCTCACAGAATAACTTTTCAAAATTTGATTTGTTTATGTCTCTCTCAGACAAAACGTTTCCCGACCCCTGATGTAAACAAATTAGGTTTACTGAACTTTTTGAGCGAGATATTACATTGATATTTCATTTATTGCGTCTTTCTTGAACTCCTGTATACTTTTCAGCCATGAAGGAGTATTACAACACGTTGGGCCACTGCAATCCATTATTTAAGTTCATTATTTATTTAAAATCATTTCAGAAATGTCATAAGCAGATTCAATTGTGCTTTAATGAAATCTTAAAGATTCTAAAATGTCTACTTTTTGATGTTCAATCTTTACAAATCACACAACTGTACTTATTTGATCCTATTGTGAAATATGTGAAGAGATAGCGAATACAGTATTTGGTATCTTGTTACTGAAGAAAGATTATTTTGCGCGAACTCTATCTCATAAAATTGCTTTGAGCTCAGTTTGAATTTGAGATTACACGTTGTTTACCCTTTTTCAAAGGATGTTCTCGAAGTGCGAAGTCGTACTTTACAAGCAAATGCATCGTTTTAAGAATAGTGCCTTTAATTGCGACATTATTGTCCTCTCTGTGAACACAAAAAGCCACTTTTTTTTCTTCTTTTCTTTCTTTAAAAAAACAACTTTCCTATTACGTTAAAATAAATTAAATGGACCAGCACATAATTGTCACATTCGTACCCTAGTTCAACCCCTGTTTTCAGCTCATTAGCATTAGTATCAGGATTCTTGTATTCATAGCGGAATAGGAGCTTAACATTTTGGCATTAGAAACGTTCACGAATTTTAAAATAGTTTCTTTCTTTAATAAAAAAAATAATCTTGGCTAGTCTTTATTTTAGTAAACTTCATAATAGCGTTATTTTTTAGAAGCTAATTAACGAGGATTTGCCGCACCCCCCCCCCACCCTCCCCAACAATATGCCGCTCGGAGAATTCAATTGTCTCATATTTCAAATTAATATGGTACAGCAGGGGTTCCCAACCTTTTTGTACTCTAGAGCACATTCTAAAATATCGGTAGGGTGGCGGGCGCCACCTATTTTTAATCGACAAACTCCTTCCATAACTTTTCATTTTCCAATAATTTATTTTCTTATATTCATAATTTGTTAATAGATTAATTAAATAATAAACAAACATGTTTCAAAATAATTAAATTATAATTCAAACTGCATACACACAGAGAAATGTATTTACAAAACGTAAACAAAGTAAACAAAAACACAAATACAAAGAAAACATTTTATAAAATAAATATAATATCGTTATGTCAATGTAATCTTTGGCATTGCATATCATTGGCCAGTGCCTCATAATTAGGAGAGTAAGAGGATAATCCTGTTAGCAAACAATCATAAAGATGCTCATCGGTGAGTCGAGATCTATATCTTGATTTTATTAAGTTCATATTTGAAAAATATGTCGAACCGAAAAATGTTTCAATTTTATAAGCCATTTTTTTTTAAAATGGGAACTTTTCTGTGTCCACTGTATTCCAAAAGTCACCTGATACTAAAGATTTTAGCAAAATATCATTCTTAAGGTCCACAATTTCTATCTTTAGTTCTTCTGTCTTACCTTGAACAAAATCTGCAATGCATGCAGCCAATTCCATTAAATTTATTTGGCAAGTAAAAGGATTGATACAGAAGGACACAATTGGCTCGATATGTGTAAACTGCAAAAATCTCTCTACAAACTGCTTTGTAACACTTGAAGATGCTTAATAAATAATGACCCGTTTAGTTCATTGTTACCAAGCATTTTCTTCATATGTGGGAAATACACGAGAGAATCGATCTGCAGATGTGATATCAACAAATCCAATTTAGCTTTAAATGACTTTACAGAGCTATGCTTTTGTCTTTCCCCTGCAACTCCAAATTTAAAGAATTCAATTTTTGCATATCTGTGAAAAATCCCAAATCAATCAGCCAGCGAGAGTCAGCTAGTTCATCATAATTTTCCTTTTTAAATCCTTTATATTAACTCGTGGTGTCTGGTTGAACCCTTGATTGATTGCTTGCTTGTCGCCAAAACTTTTTATCAATTTTTATCCCCCTTCCTCGTAAGCTAGCGAGCTGAAATTTTGCAGGCAGTTTTGTATCTATGATAAAAACTATGTATCAAAATTTCAGATCGATCGCATGTACCGTAATTAAATTATTGATTTTTTAGATTCTTTTATTTATTCCTATGTACCGTGTTATTTTTTGAGATAGAGCATCGCGGTACGTATTATATTGAAGAACCTTTCTGTCGCGCAATAAGGTGCGTATTTTATTGACAACTCTTTTCATAAACATATTCCTGATCGGTGCGGATTATGTTAAACATATTTTACGACACAACAGCAATTTTGTATTTTTGGATGGTCTTGCGCTACGTATTATAATGAACATTCTTTTAGTTACTTCTCGTACATAAAGGATTTATAGTCAAAAACTTGTTTTTTTTACGTAAAAAAAAATAATTAAATCCTTTATATTAACTCGTGGTGTCTGCTTGCTTGCACCCTTGAACCCTTGCTTGTCGCCAAAACTTTGGATCTATTTTTAAACCACTTCCTCGTAAGCTAGCGAGCTGAAATTTTTGGATGGTCTTGCGCTACGTATTATAATGAACATTCTTTTAGTTACTTCTCGTACATAAAGGATTTATAGTCAAAAACTTGGTTTTTACGGGTTTTTTATTATTATCGTTTATAAATGTTTTTATTTCTTCAATTAAACTCAAAACTCTTGTAAGGAGCTTTCCTTTACTGAGCCAACGTACTTCAGTATGCAGAATAAGTACATGTTTTTTATCTTCAGTATCTTCTAACACAGCCTTGAAAAGTCGATGTTGCAAAGGAGCTGCTCGAATAGAATTCATTATTTTTGTAACTATTTTCATAACGTGTTCAAATTGCAATATTTTACAACACAGAGCTTCCTGGTGGATAATACAGTGATAGGACATAAAGTTGAAAATGATTCATCCTACTTGCAGAGGGCAATAAATCCTTTGTTTTTACCAACTATTACTGGTGCCCCATCGGTGGTTTTAGCAGACAGCTTGTGCAAATGCATATTTATTGACTTGGCGTATGTTCTGAATGTATTATAAATATCTTTCCTTTCATAGGTAATATTTGTAACATATCCTCTTTTACTGTGAAATTACTAAATACCATTCTCATCATAACTGCTAACTGTGCAGTGTCTAACTCGTCAAATTGTAGCGAGAACCAGTCACATATTTCCAAGTGAGTCTTTAACTGAGTTTGTATGTCTGTTGAAATTGCATGTATTCTTCTTGTGACGGTGTTATTTGACAACTGTAAGTCTTGTATTGCTGAGACAATCTCACGTTTCTTAGAAAATCCATCAAACAAACAATCGGCACCAGTCAAAAATAGTTCCTGAAACAACTCAACATCAATGAAAGGTTTCTTCGTTTGTATGAGCATGTGAGAAATCTTAAAAGAAGCCATGGTGGCCTTTTTAGAATTTTCTACATGTCTAGTGAAAACAGTCTGTTGTGCAGTTAGCCTTGATTTTAGTTGACGTATTTTTTGTTTCTTACTTAAGATTTAAGTGGAAAATTCACATCAAAAGTGACATGAATTGTTTGAAAGTGTCGTTGAACATTATGTTTTTTCGGCACTGCAATGCTACTACCACACAACAAACAATCGCATTTATTTTTCAAATTAACGAAACAATATGATTCCTCCCAGTCAGTGTTAAAATTATAGGTTTGTTGTCTTTTACTCGGTCCATTCATTTTAGGGCACCTCGCTTTTACCCCGTTATAAATTTACAGAAGGAATATCAAAACTCCTAATTCGTGTTTCGTCAGACGAAGATGTCTCTTGTCTTAGCTAAACGTCGCGACTTGAACGGGCAGCAATCGCAATCACAATGACAACAACGTGGATCAAGGCGGGGAATATTTGCACATCACTCCTTGTTCCAGGAGGGTTCCAGGCTAGCGTGAAGAGTGCAGTCTGCCTCGCCGCTATACAAGTTGTGACAAGTACTGTCCGCAAAGGAACCACTCATACATACAATATCGCAAACATACGAACGTATTTTATAAACCTGGGCCTAAAAAAATTAAAATTCTAACAAATAAATAAATATAATTCACATTTTTAATTAATGTTTATGAACAAATTCCGTCTCTGTGACGGGCACATACGAATCGGGCACGGGGTTGGGAACCTCTGGGGTACAGTAAGATTTGCTTTTACAACACGAAGGGTGGGCTAATTTTAAGAATCAATTAAGTGTATACCACATCAGCTTCTGTTTTTTCAGAAAAGTAGCATTAGAATCAGAAATATTAATAAAATTTCGCAGTTCACACGTTCACATGCTTTGAGATAGATCCTTTATTTCTTTTATTAGTTTATGATTTGGCTTTTCTTTTATTTCGATTAAAATCTCTACATTCTTATAAAACTTTCATTGTTAAAAACTATATACAAACTCATTTTAAAATGAAGGAATTTGCCCCCACTCCCTCGCTACGCCACTTACCTACATCTTCAGTTTTAATAGCATGGAATAATCATAACCCGTATTAGATTTGTTTTATCGAACAAATACGTGAATACAAAATATCATTCGCAAACATCGTAACCTAACCTTAAAAAATACATATCTAATTTAAAAATCAAATTTTTAAAAAAGTACAAATTAAGCAATTTTTAAAGTCGCATTTCGAATTATTCAACAATTAGTTAGTTATTTCCTCTCGGGCAGAAGTCATGGATTTCCATTTACGACGATCCGTCGCCAATTGTATTAGGTCTTGATTATTGCTTAGACCCATGGTTGAGCTTTCTCTTTTGATTGTTCTACGTAGGGTTTCCTTTGGTCTTCCTTGTTTTCTTTTGCCTTTTGGTGTCCATATGAAGGCCTGACGGGGGAGTCTTCTCTCGTCCATTCGAAGAACATGACCGATATAATTCCAACGTATTCTCCTTATAAAAGTTGACACACATTCTTGGTGGGTTTCTTCTCTTATTGTTTCATTTGATTCAACAATACATACATATATATACATACATTTAATATCAATAATGATAAAAACATTAAAGAAAACAATATCAATTTCACTATGTCAACCATGTATTTAAGAAGATATTATTCATTTTGTCACTGTCACTCACAAACTACTATTTTGCAATGATACTATAAAATTCTAAAATAAACAAATATTATGTTGTTATGTAAACAATTTACAAGGTTAATAAGAAATTTTTAAACTCTGAATTCTTGTTTTATGAAATATCGAAACGCTATAAATTACTTGAAAGAGGGAAATAAACCTGTACTCCTAAGAAAGGTGTATATTGGGGGTAGAAGAGTGCTTGCATTAAATATTTTGACAGTGTTTCCCCAATTGTAGGGATCAAAGTCAAGTGGCGTGCCACTTAGATGAAACACAATGCTCCTGATCTAAACACTGAATGGTATTAAGAAATAATAAGACGTACAGATAAATCAAAGTCATCAAATAAAATTCATCGTTACCATTTATTTAAATAAATGTAAGTTTTAAAATTCATTACTTACAAGAATTTCAATATATCTATGCATAACTAAACCTTTTATACAATGAAACATTTATAAAACACCAGTTATTTATATGATGTTTCTTGAATTAAAATAACATTTGAATGAGTTTAAGAAGAAATAGGTCATCTAACTTGTCAACTCAGTTCTCTCAAAACAATGTCATATTAAATAAATCAGTCTCGGTGCTTTGCAGTGCGGCGCTGATGTGATAGAAACCTACACCTAGGATCTAATACTTATATAGGAACATTTCGTTCACATAACTTAAACAGTACTCAAGCTTTAGTGTTCACGTACACAAACACACACACACAGACGGACACACACGCATAATAAGCTTCCGATATGAAAATAATAATTCCTTTATTATTGAAATTTTGTGTTTTCTTAATGCATTATGGATTGAAATGTTTACACAATCATATAAATTGGGTTTTGAAGGCAAAACGAATAATAGAAAAAAACAAAATACAACTCCTTTTTTTCTGTAAATACATGTATAACCAAAATGATACATAATCCATACTTTTCTATACTAATAGAAGACAAAGTCCTGACTCACTCACTCACTCACTCAAAACTAATTCTCCAACTTCCCATGTGTGTAAAAGCATGAAACTTTGGGAAGTTTTATAGTACACTCTCAAGACGATAATTGGTGCACATTTTTTTTGTATTACCACTCATGGGGAGCCGGGGCTAATGAAAACGTACTCATCATTGATTCTCCAACTTACCGTATAAGTAAAAGCATGAAACTTTGGGAAGTTATTGAGTACACTCCTGCAATGGTAACAGGCAAATAATTTATTTAAATTATCGCTCATTGGGGGCCGGGGGCCAAAATGTAGTTTTTTCCTTATATGAGCTATAAAAAAAACTAACTCATCACTAACTCTCAACTTCCCGTATACGAGGCATGAAACTTTGGGAAGTTATTGAGTACACTCCCACGATGGTAAAAGGCGAAAAAAAATGTTAACTATCACTCTCCAAATTTAGTTTTTCTTTATATGAACTATGTAAAAATTAGTTTAAACGTTTGCAATTTTGAAAATGATGTCAACCTATGGCACTCGACTAAAATATTACTGCTTTAATCACATGAGCTAAGCGTAACCCCATTTTTGGATTCTATTGGAGTGTTGGCACTTTGCTATAAATAAGTGGGTTTTGTTTTGAATTTTGGGCACGTGGCCATATCTATATATATCTATATCTCTATATATATATAAGTCACCAGAATAAGAGCGAGTAGTGTGCGAATGAGCATGACGAATGACCCTTGCTGGGGTCGACCAATCAAGCGAAGTCGGTTCAAAAGAGGGGGGTGGGCATGTTTCGAGACAATAAATGCTTCTTGCGTTCACTTGCCTTGTTCCTTCACAGAATAACATGTTGTTCGTAGTGTAGTGGTTATCACGTCCGCCTTACTCGCGGTAGGTACTGGGTTCAAGCCGCAGCGGAAAAAAATATTTTTTGAATTTTTAATGTTTGTTTGTGCCCGTTCTTTTCCCCCTTTTTTGCGAACATAGCTGACTCTCACAATGGTTGACCAGTCACATTTTATGGTTGGCAAGCTAGGTTGGTGCAGGGTGGGGGCATGTAGCTAAGCGCAGTGCGCATGTCTCGAGACCATCAAGACAACAGCGATGTCCCACACCCCCCCCCCGCGATGTTCATTCACATTGTTTTTATTTCTTCGTGCTTTATTTTGTGTCCGTTCTTCCCCCACCACCCTCCCCCTTTTGTCTTTGCACTATCTGTGAGCAAGTCTGCGGCTTATGATTCGCCACGGGTCGTATCTATTATTTATTCTTACGGAGCTGCGAGCCCCAAATCTCTTTTTCGTAAACGTTTAAGGCTCTTTTCCTATTCGATTTCACATCGTATTTAGAAATATTGAGAAACCAATATTTCAGTAATGATGTAGACTGAAATCCACTGTTGGTTCGAACTTTACATCTTACATCGATTGGTCCCCAGGGCCCTTATTTTAGTTTGTTTAAAGCCGTATAAATAGTATTTTATTCATCAAATGACCATACAACTTATAGAAGTCGTTGATTACACTCAAGCAAATATTTCTGGCATAAAAGTTGTTAAAATATCACTTATTAGGGGCCGGGAACCCAGTATGTCATATTTTAACATGAGTTACATGAATTTTTTTTAAACAGTGGCTATAATCGAAACTTCAATTAGTCGATATAATCTTATTACCTGGAGTTATTTTTTGTGTGTGTTAAATATAGTAAAACAATCAAAATTTCATTACGAGAAAAAACTAACAAAATGTGTCTTAATACAAATTTAATGGTTCACCGGGGTTTTGTCGTTTAAATAAGTAGACGTTTTGGAAAAATGCTTTTAGATATGCAAGAAATATTCGCTGGTGAATAAATAGCATATCAATGCATCGAATAACACACGGGTTTCCAACCTATGGGTCGTGACCCCGAAGGGGGTCACGTCACGTTTTCTAAGGGGAAAGGAAACGAATATCATTGCACTTTACAATTATCTCTGGGCATTTATATCTAAGCTGCTAAATTAAAGAAGAATTATAAATCTTAGAAACACTACCATGTTTGAAAAAAATGTGTGGTAAACGAATCTGAAGGTGAAATACGGGAACATTTTAAAAAAAGAAGATGATTGGGCATCTTAAAACACCTTGAAAACTAACGCAACGTTTACTCCACTGAGCTGAAAGAAGAACAAATTACATCACCGTGTAATCCATTCTCTGCTTCTTTTGATGTAGCCATTCTCAATAAATTACAATATTAATTCTTGGATTTGTGGAATAATTCCTCAGCACGTAGCATGTTTATTGAAAAATTTCTCACAAAATTCTGGTGTGGTATGCATTAATCTAAACAAAATGTCACGACGTTTGCCTTTCGACCAGTTCCAATTGTGTCTACATATTTCATTAAGAGAAATAAATTAATCACATGTTGAGAATGACATGAGCTTGGCATTAATAAAAAGGCACCGCGAATTTTGAGGCTGGTTAGAGACATGAACTTTCAAATAGCGAAACCATTATACATAATTCCCGTTGTATATATGGATGTAATTATAATGCTGTTAGGTGGCGCTGCGAAATTTGTAATGCTCTTAGGTGGCGCTGCGATCGATTTTGTTTTATAGTGCTGCACCAAAAATAACACTTTCGAACGTTCCGCATAAAATTGTTCAATATGATAATAAATGAATCAAATAAAAATAAATAAAATAAATGAAAGTTCTGTATTAAGTTATTTTTTAATCTAATGATGTGCATTTATTTTGAAAATTTCCGCCATTTTTGACGGGTGATACAATAGTATATTAATTATAAAACAAAATTAAAATATATTATATTAAAAATCTATTTTCGTTTTTTTAAATTCTCAAACACCTAATTACAAAGTTTTAATTGTATTTGGGGGTCGCGGGTTACTTGACTTTTCTAAAAAAGAGCTCGAGACCAGGAAAAAGTTAGAAAAAAGTTAGGAACATGTGCACTATAATTAGAATTTGGTCTTTGATTAATATTTAATTTGAGATTATGTTTAAAGATCATTGTTTAAAGATTTATCCAAATACCGCACAAAACGAGGCAAAACAGCGTCTTTAAAATATAAGTCAAACTGCTTCGCCTATCTCAACGATAATTTTTGAAATTTAATATTTTATAATAAAAAAAAATTTTGATTTTATTTTTTAACTGTGCCGAATGGAAAGGAAAAAAAAGACTCTTGGGTTAAATATTCATGATTTCTGAAATTCAACCTGCGTCCGACGTCTTCCTTATTTTATTGTTGACAAAATCATTCCACTTTCAAAATGTACTCGTTCGTGTATATCAAACGTAGGGGGGCTTCAATTGGACAGTCTAAAATTCAGGTGAAATAAATGTTGTTTTTTCTTAAGGTAAGTGACCCTAACTTTTAAAAAAATATATCTCAGCTGATATTTGTTATGTCATTAAATTGAGTCAGTTAAAGGATTAGAACTAGATAAAAAAATGCAAAAACTTTCTTTTTCAGATTTATATTGTAACAATTTAACGAACGTATTATTCCTTCTATATTTATGTTTAAAAAAGATTGTTTTAAGAAAACCTCACCCAAAAATATTAACTTTATGTAAGCACAATTATGACGTTTTCCTGTCAGAGACATCAGAAACCCTGTAGATGCAATCATTCTTATCAACGGAAAATCCCAGAAATAGTCAATCTCTTCATGCACGCTCACATGGTGCTAATGCTGTGTTTAATAGGCGCCTTCAAGATAAAAAAAAATATTTTTTTTAAATTTGCGTTTATTGAATGCATTTCTTGTCATGTAACTTGGCTAGATGGGAAAATAACCCATTACTGCAATCATATTTACGTTGGCTTATTTTTAGTTATAATGAAATAAACTTAAATCTCCATTACAAAGACTTCAGCTTGAGTATAGTCAAACGTTTTACAGGTTTTGGGATCTGAGACAGACATAATTCAAAATTATTGATGACTAAACAAATGAGAGCACTGACGCTACATTACATAATACAATAAGGAAAAAAAATCGGTATAAAATTTGAAAGTAGCCTCATGATAATAAAGCCTTTAAAAAAATATAGGCATATAGAATGTTCCAGTTAGATGTAATAAGTCTGGAAAAGGTTGGAGAAAAAGTAAATCTCTGATTTTTTTAAAGTTAATTTATTTTAAATTGATTATATATTTTATAATTTAGGATTTAACCCTTGACATCTAATGTTGGTGTGTTTTGAACGTTCACTAATCTCTCCATTTATAAGCATTATAGCTAGCTATACGAAAAGGCGCGTTTAAATTTAATCAACGCTGGTTCGATATTTTGGCGCCTTCTCTTCCTTTTCGTCTAGCAAATTTGAAGAGTACTCTTAAAAAGAAAATGCGTCATTTGCACTGTGCACTTTTGAGCTAAGAAAACCTCGTCTCTATTCAGATTCAATTTTCAAGACCACAAGTATACATGAACATTAATTTGTATACATACACACACAAGCACACATTTACACATACACACACAACAACGCACACACGCACGCTTATGTTGGTCTAGCTTTCTCTAATCAGTCTACGCTGTCCACGCCAAAAAACCTGACTGCCGATCAATTATGTATGGCCTTTAACAGTCAGACATCTAATTGTTTCTTAGCAAGGGCATTAAAGTGTAGTGGCAACGGGTTTTCGTGTCTGTTAAGGGGAGGACTGCTATATAATAAAACCTGGAGTGCAGCGTTCCTCAAATTGTAGTCTGCTGGACGGCACCGGTTCGAGATATTTCAATGTATTTGTCCCAAAAAGTGAATGTCTATTGTTATTTATATAAAACAAATTAATGAATAAATCTGACACTAGTTTCCAAACTTTTCCAATGGTCCCCTCAGAGTAGAGCGTTTGAGAAACGCTGCTGCAGAGAACTTTGACTATTCCCACTGGAGAGAGCGTCCGAATTATCGTCATAAACATACATCTATTATACAGTACGCGCGCAGACGATGCCCACCATAGCACATTAGGAGTTTGAAAGTAGGAAAGAAAAATAATTCATAATTTGAAATAAATAGTTCCTGAAACATATAGTTGTTAATGAGTGTTTTGCTTGACAGACAACGAATGTTTTCACACCTATAAAAATTCACTTTCATAACATTAAAGCAAAGCAGATTATACGAATCTCAGTTGATTTCGCGTAATAAAATAAATTATATTACGCGGGAGAAGCTTGTACGTAAAAAATATATAAATTATTATTAATTATTTATTCTGGTTTCTATGCCCTTTTCCAGGGAGAGTGTGCTTGTGATATTACTGCCAAGGTAGGTGTAATCTTCGACAACATTCAAGGTGTTTTCCTCAATAAAGATTGCTGGGAGGCAGTCTGTGCGTTGTCTCATAATGTTGGTCTTTTTGAGGCTTATCGATAGACCGAATTCCTTGCATGCCTCTGAGAATTTATTGATCAGTTGTTTGAGTCCTTATCTCTGAATGTGAGGTAAGAGCTCTGTCATCCGCGAATAGCAATTCTCTGATTAATATAGTTTTCATCTTGCTTATCGCATGGAGCCGGCTAATTTTATATTGGCTTCCATCCGCCCGGTATGAATGTTCACACCCTCAGAGCTATCCACGAAAGCATGTCGCAATAGCACCGAGGAAAAGATACAAAAGGGTGTTGGTGCCAGTACGCACCCCTGTTTGACTCCACTACAAACTGGGAAGAGTTCTGAGGTGGCGCCATCGAAGAGCACTGTGCTGGCTTGGAAATCTCCCATATTTAATGTATTTTACTTCATTTTTGCAGCGAATTCAATACGCCCAATCTAAACCCAGCTTTGAGTTTCGGAAATAATTCTAAATCTGAGCGTTCGTTTTCCGAACTAAAGCTTATAAAAACTTGCTTTTAGTAAACGATGGGGCAAACTTGGCTGTAATTAATTTTAATTGAAAAGGACTTGATACAGATAAGGACATTCGAGAAAGTGATTTTTTAAATTTACCATTGCAAAGAACTTAAATGTAAATATACTATAAAATAGTTTAAGTTTTGGTAATATGGTTAGAGTTATAAATGACAAAAAATGTAATCCGAAAGTACTTCTATACTCTTCAGATGAAGTATCTATATTTTCAATACTTAAATTTCTCTGACTTTCGTATGCCCCATAAAAAGTGTGTAGGCCCTTGGCACAGTGTCTACTGTACCTAATGGATAAAACTTCCGGGACCCCTCTGCCATAGATAACATCATGGGTGGGCAGACCTATAGTAACCGAGAGACATTTTAAAATTTTTAAAAAAATTGTTAAGAACTGCATTGAAGCACTATTGGTCATTAAAGTCTGGGTTGGAAATCTTCCAGTAATCCTTGTAACATATTTTTCATAAATGGTACGCGAGCCGCAATGTGAACACAGAAGAGCCACATGCGGCTCGCTCGACACGGTTTGGCCACCGTTAAAAATCATAGACTAACTAGAACACTTTAAAAATGATCTGCAATATTCATTTACGGTGAGTATAAACAATAGGCAAGAGTAAAACCATCACTAAACCCAGAACACTAGAAAATAGAATATAAATAACAAAGTAGTAATACTACATACATCATTAAATTCTAACTAGGAAATGCAACACAACAGTCTAAGAAAAAAACTCAGATATACCTAGTGATTAAAACAATTTTCTTGTTTCATTTAATAAAAAAATACATACGAATTCTCCTTCTTCCTCATTTGGCATTCGGATGTGTTGCCTGAACAAATCAGGACACTAATACGCGATCATTTAAACTCTAATAAAAATGAGAGACTATACATATACCATGGATAAGCGTAGGACTCAATAAAATTTTGTATAGAAGCAACTATATAAGATGAGATTGGATATAAGATCACATTGGAAAATAACTTAAATTTATTGTGAGGGACACCAAGACCGAAGTCAAGCCATTAAAGTAAACATTTTAGGTTATGTTTTTAATAGCTCATTGGAAATTCAACATGAAACAGCGAAATCGGAGGCGGATTGAGTAATGAGAACATTTGATCAAGAGATGAGGATACACCGAGATTTGTGAAGAGGAAAAACGACCTTCAAAGAGAGCCAACAGAAACTGCGACACGCTTAACCGTCCTTTTTGGCATGCAGTTATCTCTCTGTCTCTTTTTCTCCGTTGGCATACATTATCATCTCTACTGTCATGCAAAACTCTCTTTTTTAGCCTACAGAACGTTCACAAATACGAAGTTTATTTTAGATTTGCTTCTACAACCATTGTATAAATATTTAACCCGATGAATAAATGGACCCTAGGAAAAAAAAAGATATTTTAGGAAATCGCTCCCTGTTATTTTTTGCCATTACTGACCAACATATGAAGAGGGGCAATCCCCTATCTGTACTAAATTTTTCGCTTACCAGAACTGGCCGGCATCCTGCTCGTTTCCTAGCAGTTATTTGCTCAATTTCACGGGTAGGTGTTGGGCACAAAAGAACCGATGGTTCGTGCGCCCCATTTGACAATTTCCAGCAATCGGTCTTATTTCATTTCTGTTGTGAGTGTAGGATTGTGGGGGTGGAGGCGGAGACACGGTGACGTTCCCTATAGAGCCATGTCTGAGATGGGCAATGATAGCTCTGGTGTGTGGTGATGGATAGTGGCTGTAGTGACTAGGTGATGGTGGTGCTGCTGGTCATTACGGGATGAGTAATGGCATATTTAATGGGAATGTTCGTCTCTTCATTTGTCAGAGTATTAGAATGATAGGGGCTCGGGTGATGGTAGTTTGGAGGGGTTTGGGAAATGCGGTCTTCGTGCTGTTTTTGTACGGTAAGCTGATTCGTGGTTTAGAGCGGGTCTATTTTGATTTTTGGGTTTGGAAGTCTCGGCGTATCAAGAGTGGCTTCCATTAATCTAGTCTTACCATAACAGTTTTATTTGTGGTGTAGTGTGCTGGTAGTGATGGTGGAGATGTGAAACTTACTTCAGGAAATCTCATTGTAACTCTGCTGCAAAACTTTTAAAGAAATACGAATTTCTTTGCTTAATCACATAAGATTTGGTAGCTTAAAAACTAGACCTACTACCAGGGCCGGTCTTAGCAATTGCGTGGCCCTATACGAAACGGATTGCGCGGGGTCCAGTCTGGTTAGGGATAAGGATAATAAGTGAAAATTAAGATTTTGTAATATAAAATAAAGTGAGGGGCCTACTGCGGCCGCAAAGGTTGCAGTGGCCTAAGACCCTTGTCACGAAATAAAGTCTCCAACCCCAAAAGTCTCCACCGGACAGTTAAAAACAAAATCGCCCCCGTAGACTTTGTAATAAAATAAAGTCTCCAAGGTTAAAACAAATACTCCTCTTAATTATTGGAAATTATAAATATTTTTTTTATTAAACTTTATGACTTACAATATGTTTTTTATTTTGTTCTACATGCAGTTGTGAATTTGTGTATAATGATTGGGAATTTAACAATCATAAGCTTAGGCAGGGGTGTAACAATTTGCGTGGTAATGGTGTTATGTCCAGATATACACATTTTTAGAGGTGGCTAACTGCCCAGAGTTATTTTAAAAATAACAGTAAAATGAACCGAAAAACAAGGATGATCAAGTAATACGAGATTGTGACACCGATGTATTGGAACAAGAATTCACTCTTTACGTGTGTGAGTAGATCATCTGTTAAGGACCTAAACGAAATTATAAATTTTGTTTTAATGATTAGCGTAGCTTATGTGTAATGTACTGTCCTTTATGTTGTTATTATGGTATGAATGTTTATTTAATTATTATATGTATGTTATGATCTCCATGTAAAGCGCTGTGACCCCGGTTCCTTACTGG
Organism: Ampullaceana balthica; assembly: GCA_944989445.1. NCBI lineage: Eukaryota > Metazoa > Mollusca > Gastropoda > Lymnaeidae > Ampullaceana > Ampullaceana balthica. Next base: position 10,066 of record CALYLW010000491.1, on the reverse strand, counting down.
GATACAGCGCTATATAAATTATCAATTATTATTATTATTATTATTATTAATTTCTATGTGTGAATTAAGATAATTCAAAAATAGTATAACCGTCTTTTACCGGTAGCGTTTACAAAATTTACAACAGAAATTTTAACAAATCCAAGTAGCCAAGGTTTGTAAATTTATACATTTTTTAAGTTGACTTTTAAAATATAGTAAAATATCGACAAAAAGAACTTTAAATTGCATTACTTTTAGTAAACCCAAAACACACAGCACAGGCCAAAACTTAGACAAAAAAAATTAGATCACACGTTTCAACAAAATAGGTGTCGTAGCTAGGGTGTGTCACACGATACCTTAGATTCATTATATTGCCCAGATAAAAGTACTGTGGAGATCTGGGTTGAGGTGAGGCGCTTAGTTAGAGATTCGCGTATAGGTGTGCCACTGAATTAGTCAGGCATAAAGTCATTTACCTTACGGAATATTAGAGCCCACGAGACTGAAGGTGTAGCTCAGAGGTAGGCTTTCTATTGATGACATGCGTCAGGAAAACGCAAACCGTCATTTGTTGGTCAAGTACGAGACTGGCTTAGGGCTAATGAATAGATTGCTTCAAGAACGGCATGCATTGTCCATTTGAGTTGTCCATCGAGTCATTGTTTGCTGAGCTATGAGGAAGACTGCGTAAGAAACCTGCACAGTCTAATGAATTAATCTAATGTAATAGTCACGCACTGGGAGGCATGAGGGAATAATGTATAGTTGTTAGTTGTACGATCAACAAGTAATCAATGGAAAACCGTATTTAACAGAAAATCAAGCAAGTGGGTGAGTGAGGAATGGGGTTAGGGCTAGGGGCTAATAACCCAAGTAGATAACAAAAAATATATTTAATAATAAAAATAATAAAATGATAAAAATAACGCCTTATACTTTTATCTGCCTGTCGGTCAATTTTTACAGTGGAAAAAATGCCAGAAAGTAAAGCAATTTTTCAAAATTTGTTACGCCCCTGAAGTGTGTCAAACGGTATGGTCCTCACCCCCTCATATCTCTCTATATATACGCCACTACCATAAATTGCATTTAAGTAAACATGTGTGAATATTACTATAATACAAATGTAATTATGCGTTATTTCTTTGCTCTTGAGTAATCTGTGTGTTGATTTGAAAGAGTGATGAGGCGGATTTAATTTCGGGGGAGACATTATTTTACAGGGTATGGGAGAATTTATATATATTCGGAGGATTTATTTTAAAATAGATCCTCCGGGGGAAGGCTCTGTATGGGGGAGGATTTATTTTGCAACACCGGCCTTGGCTACTGCCACGTAATAACCTATTTTAAACATTTAGTTCTGCTTAGAGTAATTATTGGTGAGCCATATTGATCTCAATCTAACTTTCTACAGAACGCATTTAACTTGAATTTATAAACAGGTGACCATGGAATAATCAATGCTTTTCCACAAAGCACACAAATAAACATACATAAATACATAATACATATGTTATTTTATTTTTTATATATTTTTTCCGAATAAGACTTTGATTGTTTTCTTTTCAGACACACAACTACTGTTTCATTTAAGTTTGAATTTTTTATACCTCATTCAAGTCATATTGAAATTTTAAATCTTGAAAATCAGTTCACTAAAAAGTGCTTGGCAACTTTATTTAAATAAATGTATACTTATATTATCAATTATGATTTTTAAAATCATGCAACAAGTAGGCTAACTCCTTAAATGGTAGCACATCTATTAGACACCATTTACACCCACTTCTGCTGTTAATATTGAGGCGTTTTAAATAAAAGTAAATCCAATTACTCTATCAACTAACGAACCTACATGTGGAAAAAAAATCAGTAGCCCTGAGCCTATTGCTCTTCACGGGTCTTCCCGGAAGACCCTCTCAGCTATCTGGCCCAAAGGGACGTAACAGCTGAGAAACCCCACCGGAAGCGGTCGCTTCTGAAGCGGCCACCTGGGCATCCAGGACAAAAAGTCGAAAATGCCTCCCACAAAATTGACATCACAAGGAGGGGTGGCATTCCCTACATCGACCAGCAACCACTTTGGCGCCACCCCGGCAACTCGATCATCTGACTTGTATGTACTTCTGGGGTAAAAAGTCCTCAGCATTTCAGTCATACATTTTTCGGAACAACTTTGAGCGTGGAGTATCTGCAATAATAATAATAATAATAATAAATTGATAATTTATACACAGCTGTACCCCAGTACTGAACTGGGCACACAGCGCTTTACATAAAGATAATAATATACATATTATAAAACAATATAATTTGCAATTGTCACGCAAGTCAGTAGTGTCTGTCAGTCAGTCCTGACGCTACTAATTTTAGAAAGCAGGGAAAACCAAATTACTGCACCAATGCATCAAAAGGTGTGCAAATTAAAGATGCGCTGTAAAAAATATTATATGACGTCATTGTTTTCGCTATTTTAATTTGCGAAAAGGGAACAATGTAAAAATAGGATTTGATCATGGTTTATTATAAAATAAAAACAAACAAAAGGGGGCGCCGTAGGCGCCCTACAACCCCTATTATAAAATACTTTGTGTACATGTAAGAAACTGCAATATTTCGTATTTATCAAACAAGGACAAGTTAGTTGGGCTTTTGAAAAAGGTCGGCGCCGTAGGCGCCCTATAAAAAAGTGCATTTTTTCAAAATAAATAGATTTCAGCTGAAAACTTCCGTCATTTTTGACGGGTGATACGCTAGTAAACAATATAATTTGCAATTGTCACGCAAGTAGTGTCTGTCAGTCCTGACGCTACTCATTTTAGAAAGCAGGGAAAACCAAATTACTGCACCAATGCATCAAAAGGTGTGCAAATTAAAGATGCGCTGTAAAAAAATATTATATGACGTCATTGTTTTCGCTCATATTTTAATTTTGGAAAAGGGATCAATGTAAAAAGAGGATTTGATGATGGTTAATTATAAAATAAAAAAAACAAAGGGGGCGCCGTAGGCGCCCTACAACCTTTATTATAAAATACTATGTGTATATTTCAGAAAGTTTAATATTTCGTATTTATCAAACAAGGACACGTTAGTTGGGCTTTTGAAAATGCTCGGCGCCGTAGGCACTCTAAACAAAAGTGCATTTTTTATAAAATAAATAGATTCAGCTGAAAACGTCCGTCATTTTTGACGGGTGATTCGATAGTAAGTTAATAAAAGTATTAAATAAACATTCATATCCTAACAACCACATAAATGACAGTGGGGTACACATATGCTACGTTTATCATGTGAAGATGTATTGTTTAATTAATTTTGAAAGTAAAGTTTGAAAAGATGAGTCTCAAGTGCAGGCTTGAAGACCTTTGTAGTTGGAATACTACAGATGTGTAGAGAGTTCTATTGTTTTGCGGCCCACCCAAAATAAAATATTAATAGCTTTCGACAAATATTTTAGTCCGTGTCTTAGGAACAGAGGGAATACAATTACTGTCAACTGTTGGTAACTTGGATGCTGAAGACACAAGGGGCATAGTAAACAAGTTTTCCTTGGTGCCTTGGACAGTTTCATTAGTTAGGATAATTAAATGCATTTAAAGGCATCAAAAGTTTTAACTTGTAATAGTTTGGAATGCTTATTCAAGGTTAAATATTTTCTAACATTTTATATTGCTTAAATTTAATATAAAGCACTCAAAACTGTTCAGGAGAAGTTAACGTAAATGCATCCTCGTATATGTTGGGGTATGGAATGGGTAATCCTGATCAAACCATACAAACCAACACACTCAACTTTTAAAACTCTAATGAAAATGCAATACTGAACAAAATCCGTGGTTATGCGTAGGACACAATAATCTTCTGTATAGATGGAGCATCGGTAATTAATTAAGATGAAATGAGACGTTAACAAGAGCCATGTGGAAAAAAATGAAAATAACTGTCGTAAAAAAAAACACCAAGGAAAAAAAAACAACAAAAACAGCAAAGTTATATTAAAATATTAATGAAATAAAATTTTTCAATTTATTTTTATTTGTTTTTTGTATTTGTTTGTTATTAACTTCTATTAAAAGTACATGGGCTATTTAGTCACAATAGTATAGGAAATAACAGACTCAGAATGTAGCCTCAAGGAACCTAGTGATTTAAAACATTTGTAAAACCTAAGAACAATAGACCTAGACTGGCAAAGATTGCTTTGTTTTGCATTTCCCTTTGGTGAATAATTTCCTCTTGGAAACATTTCCATGACATTTAAGTTAATTCTACAATCATTAACATCTATTATTTACTGGCGACGCATAAACATTAGAGGATTTATAGTTTAAGTTGGTTTAAGGTGTCTATTCCCGCAGGTGGCAGACCGACTTTAAAATAATCCATATTTAATGACTCGACTGAACATCTTATACTTTGTCGTAGTCGGTAATTTATTTTCCATTTCAATTTGAGACATTGTTTAAGACTCACCATTAAACCCACACAAAAAAATGTGATTTGGTTAACAAGTCTTTGTATTAGTAACCAAACAATAAAGATGCGTCCATTTCTGTTGAATATGTGATCTTCGTTCTCTTCGGCATGAAAAGATAATGGGAAATTAAGGATTTTCTATTGTAGAGCTATTTCTAAAAAAAAATTAATCTGTTTTTCATAAAAATAAAGCAAAAACTAAGATCTCCTCTGTTATCAGTTAGGGGAAAAAGTCAAAGAAAAAAAAGGCTGGTGGAGAGCATCATTATTTTTTCATTTTTCTTTTTTAAAAAAACAGTATTTGTTCTGTATAATATTTACGTCAATATATAGAATAGCATGAAGCTAATTATTAATTAATATTTATTATCCACACACTGATAGGTAGCTCTGTGTCTTTGCATTTCTTAAAACTGTTGGTTATAAAAAAAATGTGCACCCTTTTAAAACACAGTATGCAACACTAAACTTATTGGCTTTAAGGACAAAGGTTGAAAAGATGATATGGTGCGGAGATTTTATCCTCGAGAGCACATTTTCGGCCTACCACTGTTATTTCAATGGATCAGGTACTGGTGAGAAACAACATAAAAAATAACAACAAAACTTTGCAATCTTAAATTCCAAAGACCATGAAAAGAACATTTTAAACAACTTCTATAAAAGTAAAGAATAACACGTAATTTCAACTCTTTAATACTTTTACCTTCAGTTAATTTTTTATCGCCAGTCATTATTATACTGCAAAACCACACAAAGGAATTCATTGGTGATTTGTTGAGGGAAGGGGTGTGACACCATTAACTTATCGCACCACGTGACACCCTCCCACCTAAGACCCCCAACTAAATACGGACTTGTAATAAGAGAAATAACCGTGTCATTTGTTTACTTAATTTAACTAATGCATTGCCTCCCTTCCTTACTTTGAAGCCCAAGAAACAGTTGCATGCGACCATATAAAACAAAATATTCATTTGATATGCTCTTATTATTAAACATCTGCTTGGTTCAATTAAAATCAATTGTCTGCTTGTTAGAAGTGTGTCTGGTCTTCCTGTTAGTCACTGTAAGCCGTCTTCTTGGTCGGTCTGTTATCCGCCTGCTTGGTCTGCCTTTTATTTGTCTCATGTTAGCCGTCTGCCTCTCGGTTTCTGACTTTAGATTACCTTTCCCTCCTTCAGACTGGGGATTATATCCAGGTGACCTGCATTCCATTCACAGTCGGACTTATTGAAGTAAGAAACAATGTTATGGAAATTCAACACTTTATAATTTATATTATTTGTCGCGATTTGATCTTTCCCATCTAACACCGTGCTGACAAATGCAAATTTAATTCAACAAGAAAAAAACAACAACAAAAAACAAACTATTGCGTATTTAAAAAAAACTTTATTCCAATACATTTCTTCGGCATCCTTCCGTCTTGAGAGACGATGGTGCATCACCGTTGGGTTGGGTTGCATTTCCTCGTGTGGCTGAGCAGTCCTATCCTTGAGTGACAGTCTTTTACACGGCTTTTGCACACGAGTTCTGTGGTTCCAAATGTTTTGGCCTTTCTCCCAGCTCTTCTGTCTGTAGCCTCCTCCATCCTTCGCTCCTCGCTTCTATGACGCCCTCTTTTACAACTGTGCGCCACGAATATCTGTCTTCTGCTTTACATTCCCAGTCATTTGTGTTTATTAAGGCTGCTTTCGTGTCTCTTTAGCAGATATCTTTAAATCGGAGACGTGAACGACCTGTCTTCCTCATTCCCGATGCCAGTTCTCGATATAGGAGGTCCTTGGGGTTACGACCCGGGCTCATTCTTTTTACATGTCCTAGCCATATCAGGCGTCTTTCACAAGGGATTGAGAACATACTTTGGATATTGGCACGCATCAAAACCTCATATATATAAAGTAGTAAAGCTCAAATTTGTTGTTTTCATTACACAATTTGTTTGCGTATTTTGTATTTTATTTAAGCTTTATCGCAGTCCTATTCTAAATGATATATTATTTTAATATTGTTTATGGCGGTGGCGTATGAAAGAGATATGAGGGGGCGAAGACCACACCGTTTGACACCTCAAAGGGGCGTGACAATTTTTTTTTAAAAACTTGAATATTTTTTCGCTGTACAAATTAATCCACAAGGAGTTGAGAGTATAAGTCAGATTTGAGTTGTAAAAAGGCAGTAGTTTTGTTTCATAAAGGAAGGGAATATGTTTTTGAAGACATGGGTTTGTGTTGTTACTAGAAACGGTAAAGTCGCACAAACGTAATCTGTTCAGACGGTGAGGAAGTTTCTTACTATATATTTATTATAGGCTTAAAAGCTCAGAAGAATCAGTTCAAAATAAAGAAATCCACTTGAAGTTGGGAAAAGTGGATGGAGCGTCCCCATGAAGTAACCGCACGGGATAAAACCAAACCTGGATTACACCACTGATATTTTTAATGTGTTGACTATGACAAAAGGACAAAAGACAAAACGATAAATGACTAAACGATATAAGACAAAACCAGTGACAAAAAGACAAGATGACAAAACAACTAGTCCTCATTGCATCCAAGTGGGACGTTTTTGGCCCGCCAGTAAGCTTAAATTTTGTAAAAAGTATACGTGAATTTCAGACAGCTTGTACATATACATATAAAATTTAATGTTTAATTTTATTAGGGCTGCGAAAATTAACGAATAATTAATTGATTAATCGTTCATTTTTTAATCGATTATGATTAGGGCTGCGGAAATTAACTATTAATTTCTCGATTAATCGTTAACAATTTTTATCGATTAAAATTATTTTAATCGATAAAAATTTGATTAAAATTAAAGGAAATATTTATAATATGTTTAAAATTTGTATTAATAAATAATTAATTATTAATAATTAATAATAGTTGATATATTTTTTACGTACAAAGTTCTCCCGCGTAATATTATAATTTATTTTATTAATTTATGTGGACCGGCAGACGTCAACTAAACAATGGCTGACAACAACAGCGCAGTTAAATTTAAATATATAACTGGAAAGTTGAGCAAATATTTTGTTTTTAAGCTAACTGCGGATGGCAAAGTCGAAGATGGTGAAAGAGTTTACTGTGTTCACCGCCATAAACAATTCTCTTTTAAAAGATCAAATACATCGCTGACGTACCACCTTCAGCACAAACATCGGATTAAGTATCAACACATTGTCATGTCATAAAATTTAGTTCAATATATTCTTAATTTTCAATGTCTGTGAGTGGGGAAATAACTCAATAAAATAAAAAAAAGTCAATTACCTATTTTGTTACTTCCCTTGAAATGTTCAGTTTAATGACGTCATAAATTCTATTTTTGGCTTTAATCGAAATTAAAGATTAATTAATCGTTAATTGTTCAAAAGTTAACGATTCAATTTAAATTAATAGATAACAGCCCTAATTATAATTAATTAGATCGATTAAAATTCGATTAAAATTTTAATAAAATATTTCTAACATTTTTGTTCCAAGTTATTAATAATGTATATTTTTGTTACTTACATACTTTTCCATCGTATTATTATAATTTATTTAGACCTGCATACGTAAACCAAAAGTTTTTCTTCTTTATTTCTTGCATAGCAAAACGAATTTGCTGTGTTGTAACCAAATGTAGGAGCCATGTAATTATCGCGACTTTCGTGAAATAATGAATCGCAACTTAACGGGATGCGTTATATATATATATATATAAATATAAAATTAATCGATTCATCGATTAATCTTTTTCCGATTAATCGAACAAATTTATTTTAATCATACCAGCCCTAAATTTTATATATATAGCATTCTTTTAAAATAAAATCTGATTAAAGAAAATAAATGTTATTAGTGATATAAGTTAAAATGAGTTAAAATGTATGAAGTAGTTTTTGGCTTATTTTTTTTATAACATGGTATGGTGTTTGTTTTTTTGTGGTTTGGGGGGGGGGTGTGAGTGGTCCTTGACATATATCTTAAGTGATAAAATGGATTATGCCTTCATTTGAGTTTGAGACCGCTAAAATAAAGTATAGTCATTTTTTTAATATCTTTCCATGACTTATGGATGTAGAAACACCGTATTCGACCTGCCCATAATTATATTTAAATTTAATTACCACGATAATTATATTACCTATTTTTCTAAATATACATCATAATGTATATTTCCAAATTTTTATAAATTACCATTACAAATTATTGCAAATCTGATTTTGACATGTAATTGTATTTACTTTTTTACTTAAAATATTTTTTTATTGGGAACTTTTTGGGTATTTTGTTTCAATAACGTTAAAAATTAAAATTCTTTTTCTAAGCCATTATTTAGGACCAGCTTATGGATTGTGTGGTCATATAAGAAGGTCAGAGTAGTTCATTAAATCATTTTACTTCGTAAATGAATACACTACCATAGTTTGTAGCAGACCCTTAAAAAATGACAGTTATTCTCATTTTGGATGAATGAAGCATGTATGTACATACTGACAATGTACAAGTACATTATAACTTTTAGCTTGCTCATTTCTTAGTGACAAAATATGTCATATTGGGCCAAAGTACTTAATCAGCCTGCTAAATACCATGACCCTAAATTCATTTGGATGTGATCTGCTATACAGTATTTTACCTTTACTCTAAAAATAATTATTTAATGAAGTAATTAGAATTAGAAAATTGCAACTACGCGGAGATTAATTAATTACAATTACAAATAACACTAAATTAATGAGAACTTGTTATTTTTCACTTTGTCGTTTTGTTACTTGTGCTTTTGTCTTTTGTCTGGCCACCGTTAAACGCGTGCAATAATTATGTCTTTTTATCAAATATAATGTTTTTTAAAGCTATGCAGTGTATTCTGAGACCGCTACCTAAAAGTACATGTTAGTACATTTCCCCCGTCGAAAAGGGGTTGGTCTCTACGTGGATCGACAGACGAGTAGGGTTGCGGAGCTGGCCGCAACCCGAAACCGAATACTCCTGTCAGGCAATGCTGAACCCCGATATGTTAGGTGTTAGGTGCTAGTCACATATAATTACAGTCGCCGTACGGATCTTACGCAGAGCATCAGATGCAATGCCGATGATGAAAAACACAGTACCCTTTGAGGGTCGGGTTTGTCCCCCTAATTTTACTAGCAACTTCATTGAGCGGTGCCGGTTTAGCCAGGAGCGCCAGTACGGATTAGAAAAAGGTACCGCAAAGAACGTAGCGGACGCCAGCTCTGAGGCAACCTTCCAGTGGGGGTTACACCCTAGGTAGGTCATTGATGATCCCCCGCTTTGCGGCGGTCCTAACCATAGACTCGTGTGCTTTGCCGGGGTGGCGCCGAAGTGGTAGCGAGTCGAAGCAGGGAAAATTCCACCCCTCCTTGTGAGGTCACTATTAGTTGGAAGCATTTTCGACTTTATGTCCTATATGCCCAGGCGGCCGCTTCAGAAGCAACCTTTTCGGAGGGGGGGTCTCAGCTTTTAAGCCCCCTTGGGGGAGGGGCGGGATAGCTAAGGTGGTCTTCCGGGAAGACCCACGGAGAGCACTAAGCGCGAGGCTGCTGATTTTCTTCCACACGTAGGATATTTAGTACATTTTC